>RJWJ010024939.1:0-24366 GCA_004363605.1 Indri indri | reverse complement strand
TGATTTCACCGGGAGGACGGAGCGAGCGAGAGCTGCTGAGCAGTGGATGTGATGTGAGCCCAGCAGGACTGAGGGGCGACTCTCCTGGCAGTGGGGAGTGGAAGGAACTGAAGGCGGTAGAGACAAGAGTGGGAAAACAAGTGGGGACACCGTTGTAGCATTCCAGATGTGGAATGGTGACTTGGCTGAGAATGGCAGTGGAAGTAAAGGGCAGATGCAAGAGATCTCATTATGGAAGTATCTGCAGGACTTGGGGAATGGTTGGGTATGGGGTGTGCGTGTGTGTGTGTGTGTGTTGGGAGAAGAAAGGCCTGTGGTGATAAGATAGACCCAGAGATAACCCAAAAGTTCAAGCCCAAGGGGCAAAGAAGGTGGTAGCATTGGCAGAGCCAAGGAAGCGCAGGTGGGAAAGTGGCCGCCACCTGGGCCTGCTGCACATTTCAGGCCCCCTGGCTTCCTCCCTGCTCCTCTTTGCATCAGTTCTCTCGTAACTCCGGGCCTGTGCGCGTGCAGCTCCTTCTACCGGGAACACGCTTGTCCTTGCCCTCTGTGTCTGCTTGTTCCTACTTGTGCTCCAGGTCTCTACTCAAGTGCCACTTCCTTGGGGACCCCTTCTCAGATTCCCTAGTTGAGAGTAAGTGGCCTCGCCACGTGCTCCCGTAGCCTCGGCTTTCCCCTTTCATCGGGACACTGTGAACTGCTCCCCCAGGGCAGGGGCTGTGTTGGGCCTTGTCAATAGCACCCACCACCGAGTGACAGGTCCTGATTCTGGTCGAGGTGCTGACCACAGGGTCCATGGCAAACCTAGTAGTACAGCAAGACCCTGTCAAGGGGCTTTTGAAAGTGGGAGAGGAAGAGAAACAAAAGATGATTTTTTAAAAAGGACCCGAGAGAATATTTTAATGACATTGAAAGGTGTTCACAGTGTGTTAGTACAGTGCATTTTATAAAACAGTAGCTGTAGTAGAAAGATGATAGGTAGATGTTGGATGTTAGACAGACAGATGTTACATAGATATTAATAGACAGATGTCAGATAGATGGATGGATGGATAGACAGATAAAAGGATATACACCAAGATGTTACCTCTGGATGGTGACATTGGACTTATGTGTTACTTTTTACTTTCTTCTGCTAATCTAAAATTGCCTTACAAGGTGAGGTAGGTAATGCAGCTGACTCTTGAAAAACATGGGTTTGAACTGCGCAGGTCTACTTACACGAGGATTTTTTTCAATAAGTCCAGTCGGCCTTCCATATCCAGAGGTTCCGCACATGCAGCCACATGTGGATGGAAAATACAGTACTCATGGGATGCAAAACCCATGGGTATAGAGGGCCCACCGAAGCCCCAGGGCCCACATTTTTGTGTCCGTGGGTTCACAGAGCCGATTGCAGAACTTGAGCATCCTTGGGTTTTGGTATTGATGAGGGTCTGGAACCAATGCCCTGTGGATACTGAAGGACGACTGTATTTTTGAAATGAAAACAATGAAATATTATTTTTAAATATATTCTAACAAAGCATGTCTCCATGTGAGCATTTGTGTGGAGCAGTGAGAATCCAGGGAGGGCCTAGAGCCTGTCCACCATCACACTGTGTGGCTGTGATTTAACTTTCATCTCTGAGCTAACAACATCCACCCACCAGCCACAGTGCACCATCGATACTAGTCTTAACAGAGGTCATCGCAAACCCAAATCACACATGTGGATATGACCCCCCGTGCTGTCTCCTGGATGCTGTGGCACCCTCGCAGCATTGACTTCAGCCCTTCCACCCTGGGAATGGACGGAGCTTCTGCTCGGTGGGGTGGAGCTGCGAGAACCTGGGCGAACACACAGGAACCGTCACAGGTCCTCGTGTGTGCCTTCCCTGTTCTCAGCCTTTCTGGGCCTGGGAGCTGGGGCTGCCTTCGGAGGAGGGGAGGGGAGTTGCGGTCATTGCTATAAGGACAAGTGTTTGTACCTGCTGTCTCCCGCTTCTCTCAGAGCTATGCAGACCAGCAAAAAATCACGGTGGTGGACTTCCTCAAGAGCTTGAACCCCGCTGGGACAATGAAGATGCATGTGGGCGAGTTCCGGAAAGCTATGGTACAGGTATGCCGATTCCTGTGCGTGTGCGACAGAGAGAGTGTGCAAGCACTTTGGAGAGCTTCCTGGGTTTGGCTGTGGGACACTCACCTCATTTATCTGACCCAGAGAGGAACTCGAGACCTCCCTCAACCCTTGCTGGAGTCATTTTCTGTGCTGTATGGCTCAAAGCCACGGATGACCCAAGATGCCTCCCAAAGGCAGATGTCCTATCTTGAGGTCTTTCTCCCACTGCGTTTGGCTATTGGACAGATAAAAAGAGAGTGAGAGAAGATCACATGCCACAGCCCCAATATTTCCACCTTTGGCCATATCCTCCTGCCTGAAATCCCTCCTTCCCCTCACCCCCATATAATAAAGGTGCGAAAGGCCCCCCTGAAATGCATTCTCGAAGGCACCCATCATCACAGCATCCTAGGAGGGAACTGGGCCCTGCAAGAACAGGGGACATGCTGGGGGCCCAGGCGCATGGTGAGGAGGGCTGGCCAGGACTCAGTAGCTGCAGAGGAGAGCTCTGTCCACCCCAGGGCCACCGCCTTCACCTGACCCTGACCTCCGGCCCCCTTATTGCTGCCCAGAAAAGGGAGGCCCTCTGGGGTCTGGGCAGTGACCCACGGGCAGGGGGCTTCTTCCACCCCTCCATGTTGTGAGTTCAGTTTCCTCTGAGCTCTCTCTCAGTTGCCATGCACGGTCCCAAGAGGAGTAGGGCATTACGTGGTGTGCCTGTGAGAGAGAGAGAGAGAGAGAGAGAGAGAGAGAATGGAGGGGTGGAGCGGTGTCTGGAGAGCAGGTGAACATAGAACTCTATTAACCGCACATGTTCCGTCTACATCCTCAGCAAGACAAGGTCCCTCTGAACCGGTACCAACTCGGGGAGCTGATAAAGAGGCTGGATGAGAAGACAGGCATGGTGAACTTCAGGTCAGCCCTGCCCAGCGGCCATCCCCGGCGCTCTATCCCCAGCACTCTACGGGGGCCCTGGCTGGGTGGATGTGAGCGCCCTGCCACATCTGCATTTGCTTAGTGAGGGCCTCCCCGCCCTGCAGCAGCTGGCTGCCTTTTCCCTGCACCGCAGGGCCAGGCCGCACGGTTCACCCTCCTTCTCATCTTCAAGTCACTTGCTTAGCAAAGCTTGAGCCCCTGCCACGTACTGCTGGCTGCTGGGCCACACAATGTGTGCCAGCAGAAGGAGCTGCAGTCCAGCACTCACGGCCCTGTGGGAGGTGACACCAGGAGCACACAGTCAGCCCTCTCAGGGTGAGCGGAGCAGTGGGGGTGTGCTCCACATGCCCTTGCACCCTAAAGAGGAGGCATCACTCAGGTGGGGCAGTGATGTTTCAGCGAGTCTGGCGTGCCAGAGAGACAGAGAGAGCAGAGGGACGGAGCCCCAGTGCTGGGGGGCCCGGTGTGGCGTGTGGCGAACCACAGGTTGGTCAACTCTGCCGTAGCTCAAAGAGTGACGTGGGCTGGATTCCTCAAAGAGACAGGGAAGGTCTGTGATGATAGTGACGACTGTGACCAACCCCTGGTGAGCCCCTGCCATGTGCCAGATCCTCTCCCGTCACCAAACAGGCACGTACTGAGTCCTCCTGGTGCAGGACAACAACACCACCGCCACCCCCACTGAGTAAGCAATGAAACTGAGCTTCAGAGAAGTGAGGCAAAGCCCTCGGTCCTCACAGCGGGGAAGGGGCAGCTCTGGCCCTGACCCAGCCCCCGTGGCTCCAGACCTGCTGTCACTGGCCCCACCAGGCATGGTCCCTGTGGCCTCAGGCCTGGCCTGTGTCCTTAAGGAGCCCCAGTGGAGGAGGCCCCTGTCCGGCCCTGCCCCACGCACCTTCCCCAATAACACAGACAGGAAGGGCAGCCTGGCCCAGCCGCAAACCCTGCTCTGCTTAACAAGGGCGGGCTGTGTGCGGGGCTCTCGGTCTCCCTCATCTTCAAACGGGGTGAGAACCGCAGCAGCCTGGAGGGTATTGGGAGGATTAGGTGGGGAAATGCACGGAAGGAGCTGGCCCATGGGGCGCCACTCAGCAGTGAGGCTGCCATCCAGCGAGGGGGCCTCAAGGAAGGCTCAGGCGTGTGCCGCCCCCTCCCCCGCCACTGCACCTCCCACTGGGCCGCCCGCCCCCCGCTAGGCCCCCTCCCTCTGCTCTGTCCGCTGCCTGCCCGAAAGTGGCACCACTTGTTCTTGGGAAGCTGGTAGCAAGTGCCAGTGGCAGAGCCTCCAGACCAGGTTCCAAGCCCGGCAAACTCTGCAGGGGTGCATAGAAATAAGGCCACGTGGTGGGCGGTCGAGAGGCGGGACTGGAGCTGGTCACCCGGTCTCAGGACCCGAGTTGGGGGGCTCTTGGGGCCACCTCAGTTGCCTGTTGGATCGCACACTGCCTCTTCGTTAGTGCTGACTGAGGAGCAGAGTGGTACTTTATACTGTTGCACGAATCTTTTCTATTTTTGTGTTTTGTTACAAATATCCAATCGTGAAAGTTCTAAATCCACAGAAGTACAGCAAGGAGAGAATGAAGGTCCTTTTTTATCTCCCCCACAGTTCCCTCCGCCTCCCCGAAGGGCTCTCCCAGACGATGGCAGGCACACATTTCCACGCCTTCTCCGTGTCCTTGTCATCGTGTGTGTGTTCCTGCACGGGCACGTGTGCGAGTGTGTCGGGGAGAGAAATGATGGCTAAAAACGGTTTCTAGGGCCGACCACATGGGTTCCCATCCCAGCTCCACTCCTGTGGAACCCTGGGCAAGTTATCTGGTCTCTCTGTGCCTCAGTTTCCCCATCTATATTATGGAGCTAATAACAGTACCCGCAGAGAGTACTCGCTCAGTGAGTGAGTGAGTTTGTGCCTGTAAGATATTTGGAGCACTGCCTGGGACACAGTAGGTAGGCGCACAGTTCATATGAGTTTATTATCTGCTGTTTTACACACACGCAGTTTCTTATCACTAATAGAATCGGACTATCTTGCTTTGTCCTGAACACGCTTTGTCCTAACGGTACGTCTTGGTGACCTTTCTATGTTGGCACATCTAAACCCCTCTCAATCTTTTTAAATGCCTCATAATATTTCATAGCACAAGAATCTCATAACTTAAACTCATTTTATGGACATTTAAGCTATTTGCAATATTTTGCTACTACAAACAACACTGTCGTAAACATCCTTGTACACAGTATATAGTGTTTCTCAAAATAGGTTTGGCGGAGTGGACCCAGCAGTTGCTGGGTCAGAGGGTGTCACATTGGCCGAGCCCTTGCCAATCATGTAAACTAGCACTCTACAGCATCTCTGTGCCAGTGCTGAACTTACCCGCGTTCAACCCGCTGCCAAGATAAGAGATGGGTTTACAAAGAGTCTCGCTTGGATTTGAGCCTGTCTTAACTTTCTCGCCAATTGGCATGAAGCTGCCCTCAGCATTATTCTCTTACCTTTCAAACCAGCTTCTTGAATATGCCGAAGACATAGCTGCAAGTCTGGTCTGGAAAGAAGTCTCGACAAGAGAAATCCTGGCAAGTTGGACGGTGCCATGGAGGAGACCAAAAGGTGGCCAAACCTCAGTGGATAAATGCAAGGCCAGGGCTGCGCACAAGCAAATAAAATCCGGCTTGATTCTGGGTGTTCTGGGGTGCTGGTGGGTGTGCCCTTCACCAAGGGGCACCTTCTGGTTTTAGTGACCACCAGGGGACATGGTGTTGTGGTCTCATTAAGAGGTGCACAGACAAATTGGGAATGTAATGGGGTTGCTAGGCAGCAGGGAAAGAATTGGGGAGCAGGTCAGCGCACAGGAGCAGTCATCATAGTGGTTGTAAACTGTGTCCAGGGGACATTTCCTAGATGGGAGGGAATGGGGCGGGGGGGAGGGACAGAGCTGAGGGAATGAGAGCAGGGGCCTCTAGAAGCAAATGCCAAGGGGTCACATGGAGGAAGCCCAGGACGGGAGACTGAGAGACCTAGCATCTAGCCCTGGACACAGGAGCTTGAGCCTGAGTGGTTCCACCTGAAAAATGGAACAGCTGAAATAAAGGCTTCCTGATCCATGGCGGGAGTCTATCTTTCTGCATTTTATTCTAAAATCCTTTGGGAAACTGGGGAGACAGGAAGAGCTTAGCAAAAGAGGAAAAGGGATAGCCAAAAACAGTGTACACTGACCAGGTGGGTGGAGGTAGCCTCACCAGTCACCACTGTGCATGAACCGGGCAGGGACTGTCCGCTGTGCCTTGGTAGCCCTTGCTCATCGAGGGTGCCCAATAAACGCCTGCGGAGTGAACAAGCATATTCACCTGACCATTGTTTGGGGAAAGTGGTGGAAAGCCAGGAAAGTTTAGGGGATGAGGGAAGGCCCGTATCCAGGAACCCCCACTTTGGAGCACTGGTAGGAGGGAGGAACCAAGTCACCAGCCCTTGGGCTTCTCTTGGCCTCACCAAGGCGGAGGCGAATGCCAAGGCCTCTCTGCACATGTGGCGGAATCATTATTTGAAATAATTTGTACCCCCCCCCCTTCAGGTGCCATAGTTTCTCCTTTCCTTATGCAGCTTTTAGCCTTGATGGGGTTTAGGACCAGGGTAGAAGTTTCTAGCAAGACCTGCCCCTTCCTAGCTCACATTTCCCACAGCCTAAGCTTCCTGGGGAGAACAGACCCTGAGGAGAGGGCAGAGAAGGAGGGTCACAGGAGCCCTGAGAGTCACTTCCCCAGCACTGCGGGGAGGGGAAGGAGGCCAGGTCTGCCAGGACCTCAGAGCAAGCAGCTGAGTCGCGTGCCCCAGGGGCTGGCTCTGAGCCTGGGCCCCCAGCCTCTCCAGAACCCTCCTGCCCCAAG
Source organism: Indri indri (assembly GCA_004363605.1). Classification (NCBI taxonomy): domain Eukaryota; kingdom Metazoa; phylum Chordata; class Mammalia; order Primates; family Indriidae; genus Indri; species Indri indri. The sequence continues at coordinate 17,447 of RJWJ010024939.1, read as the reverse complement.
CACCGCATGAGTGCAGCTGAGCTCTGTATGAGCTGGGAACAAAGGCACCTGCAATAAATAATCAGTGTGGACAGGTGACAGGTGAGCACCACAGAAGGCTCAAATCATTGGCACAACCCTGAGCATAGTCCCGAAGTTGAATCTCCATCAGCTGGGTGATATAGGGGCTCAGGGTCAAAATTAGGAAGATGAAGAGAAAACAAAGAAATGCAGTGAGGAGTTTATGGGCTAAACGTCTACCATGACATCAGAGTGCCCTGTAGATGTCGGCTTTATCTCTCCAAATAAAGGGAAGTTCCCTGATGGCAAGGATCATGTTTTTAAAATCTATTATAACCCATAAAACTCTCCAAGTTCCCAGCCTGTAACTAAGCATCCAATAAATGTTGGTGTCCAGGTGGAACCCTGAGGATTATGTGTGGGCTGGAAGAAAGCGTCGGAATGTGTGATGGACAGATTACAAATGTATAATGGTCATGGATCAATAAAGACACATCCTTTTCCAAGATGCGTTGTTCTCATCTTTTGCATAAAATTGAAAAGGCAGCAAGAATTCTTATCAAATTTTATTTTTGTTTGAGTGGCTTTTTGGGGAATGACAGAGATTACAGGGAAGTAAAAATCTACCCCTCTAACCAGCGCCAACCCTCCAGGCCACCCCTGGACACAGCCACCTCCAAGTAAGTGAAGGATGGACGGCCAAGCCCCAGACCTGCCTGCAACCGCCCCGGGAGCCCGCAAAGGGGGAGGGATTCCCACTTGTGTCCGCTAGGTGTCAGCTCAGCTCCAAAAGTCCTTGTGAGAACTGTGCATTGAGGTCTTGGAGAAGTTTCCTAAACTTGGCCGAGAACTTTCTCCGATCTTCCAAACTTCCACCCACCCCTGAGGAGCGCCTGGCCCGACACCTGGGCAGACCTCTCTAAGGCTCTGGATCCTCACTGAGAAGCGAGGTTGCTAGCGACTGTCACCTTGCACCCTTGTTGTAAGGAAGAAAATTAGGCACCCAGGAAGAGCTTCATAAATATCCAGTCCCTCCCCCCATCAGCACCCCTGCAGCTGGGCAAACTGCTCAGAGGTGCGTGCTCCCTTTAGCGCAGGACTGCACAGGGCTTGTCAGCTTGGCAAGGAAGGATGCTGGTGGGCAGGAGAACCCCAGCAGGAGCTGTGGCACTCCCACGGGCCAAGGTGGAGCTGGAAGGAGCTTGTCTTGCCAGAAGAGGAGAGACTGTCAAGGTCAAAGAAGGCTCAGAGGCTCTGGCCCAGCCTCTGCGGGTGGTCAGGCTGCAGCCCAGGGACACTGGACCTGGGCTCGCCCCTCCTTCCATACCCAGCTAGGTTTGGCTTTATGCACTGACTCTTGGCATGTTCACAGTGACTCTGTGTGGGGGTCACTGTGTTATTCCCATTCACAGCTGGGGAAATGGAGGCATAGAGAAGTTACACATCTTGCCCGAGCTACCCTGGCAAGTAAGCTGCAACGCCAAGATTCAGACCCTGGCAAGATGGCTCTGCCTCCTGAGGTCTTAACCACGAGGCTTCCCCGCCCTTCCGCGGCTTCCAGGCAACTTTGTGTCAACAGGGAAGTTTAAACGCACTTGCTGCGTTGGCATCCTTTAGTCGACAAAGCGAGGAAGGAACTGCTAAGCGGGCATGAGCTCCCTGCCAGGCTGGGCTGGCTCATGGAGAGAAGCAAAAGCGGAGCCGGTGCTCCGGTGAGGCCAAATTCTCAAGGGCAGGTTCATACCCCTCCCCCCCCAACATGGCTCAGACATTCTGCTGGGAGCAGTCGAGTGTGAACATCGTGGAGTGTGGAATTTCTCTGTGTGCCAGGACTAAAGTGGTTAAGCGTGTGAATTCTGGCATTTGACACTTCAGGGTTTGAATACTGTCTGGCTTTGCTAATTACCATCTCTGTGACCTTGAGCAAGTCATTCATCCTCTCTGAATCTCAGTTTCCTCATCTGTAAATGGGGATAACTATGGTACCCCTCCTCCATAGGGTTGCTGTGAAGATTTAATGAAACCATGCACGTGCAACGCCAAGCCTGATGAGGGCCTCACATGAGCGTGAGCCCGTCACAGTGGTGTCCACTCCCAAGAGGGTGCGGGGAGCTGTGCAGGGCACAGGAGGGGCCGAGCTGAGCCGCCATCTTTGAAACACCCAATTACTGGGCCTCAGAAGTCCCATGGGAGGTGCTCCAATCTCAGGCCTTGGCTTGAGGCTTGTGTAAAAACAAAAGAATTTGTCCAGGGTGTTAAGAAGGATTGGCAGGGGGAGGGGGCAGGGGCCAGCAGCGCTGGTGACCGAGGCCTGGGCGGCACAGGATCACTGGTGACTGAGGCCTGGGCGGTGCAGGATCGCTGGTGACTGAGGCCTGGGCGGCGCAGGATCGCAGGCCTGATGCAGCAGGAGACACAGCAGACAGCTTGCATTTTTCTTGGCTGCCGTCCTGGGCTGAAAAGTGCCCCACCTTACAAGTCCTGGGGAAGGCAGCTGGGACTCGCAGTTGGGACACAGGGTCATGCCCACACCAGACATCCAGTCCTGATTCAGACGCTGGCTTCCACACAGCCAAAAACCACAGAGAATTCCCTCCGGCGGCTACGGCGGTGCAGCTCAGTGGAGTTCTCAGTCAGGGCAGGGGTGGTGACGACGCTGGGGGAGTCATTCAGGGCCCAGGGCCTGCAGGGCAGTGGTGCAAGCTGCAGTGTCTGGCTGTGACGGGAGCTGCGGTGTCCTCAGGGGGCCAGGCCTGCCTTGCCAAGTCGGGGCTCGGGATTTGTTTTGCTTTGTTTCAAACAGAAGAAAACAGTGATTGGCGAGCCAGCCTGTGTCCTAAACGCTGGCTCTGACCAGCGGCCTTGAACCGTCCTTCAGGAAGCAGACATCCTGGAGAGGAGGGGAAGCTGAGGGCCTCTGGGGGGAGGCTGCCCTGGGGCCCAGTGGAGCCTTTTATGGAAGGACAGCAGTGTGACTCTCAGAGGGCTTTTTTTCTTACTTTGCCACCACATTAGGGGGTCTGTGGATGAATCAGAGTGGGGATGACTGGCTGGACGCTGTGGGTTCCAAGACACTTGAGACATAACTCCTGTGCTGTGTGGATGCACTGTGGAGTAATAAAGACTAGAACTGGTCTTCTTCCCAGTTCTTGGCACAGAGCTTAAAAACCCTTGGAATTTCCTGAGTGACAGCAATATTTGTTATGCTAATGAGTGAGTCACAGTGGGCCCCTACATAGCTTCAGGAAGATGGCTGGTCACCAGAAAGACGAACCACAGGATGAGGGGGTGCGACTTTCAGCCAGCAGACCTCCAGGAAGGACAGAGGAGGGTGGAGATTGAGTTTAATCACATGGCCAGTGTTCAATCAACCACGTCTACGTAACGAAACCCCAATAAAAACTCTGGACACTGAGGCAGAGTGTCCTGGGTGGTGACGCATTGATGTACCAGGGGGTGATGAGCCCCGACTCCGTGGGGAAGAGGACATGGAGGCTCTGCGCTCCCTCCCAGGTCTTGCCCTGTGTGTCTCTTCCTTTGACTGTTCCTGAGTCAGGGCCTTTATAATAAACCTGTGATTGTCAGCACAGTTCAGTGCTTTTAGTGAGCTCTGTGAGTCATTCTAGCAAGTTGCAAAAAGTGAGAACTCATTGGGAACTTTTAAATTGGTAGCTAGCCATCAGAGGTACAGGTGGCCTAGGGACCTGACATGCAGCTGGCACCTGATAGGGACATCTTGTGAATGGCCGAGCCCTCAAACCAGTGGAATCTGGTGCTAACCGGTGCCAGAAGTGCATTGTGGTACTCCAGGTGGCGTTATTACAAGTGGGATGGGCATGCCCCAGGTGTACACAAAAGCATGCTCACATTTGAATTTTGGAGACGTGGTATGTGTGCCCCAATGTGTCCATGCCCCCAAAGAGGGGCTTGTCTGTGAGCCAAGTCCCAGAACCACCTGCTTTCTGGTCTGCATTCCTGCTAGCCCCGCGTTGATGAGGCCACTCCCAGCTGTATCTCTTTTTTCCCAGAAGGGGGCGCTCCAACCTCATGAGTCATCCATTACCACACAGTTTTTCCAGCCACACTGGCCCAGGAAAATCAAATTCTCATTAGGTGCCCAGAAAGGTAGCAATGCAACTGACAACAGGTGAGCCTGGGCCAGAACCCTTAACTACCTGGGGAGCAGGCTTCTCCACCCAGGGGCATTTCCAGGTTCTGTGGGGCTAAGCTTATACAATTTAGGGGCTCTCTTTTAAAAAATACACATTTACAAATACAGCATTAGGGAGAGAAAGTGGATGTTTACTTAGAATGAGGGGGGGATAATCACAACAAATGACACGGTTTTTAAAAGCGGACAACGGCAGAAGCATCAAATCCTCCCAGGGCGTTGGAAGGGGCCTCACTGAAGTGAGGGTCCCAGCAACCCCACCCCTGCCTGCAAGACCCCCAGCCCCGTGCTCCGCTGCAAGAAGGGAAGCCCGGGGCAGTGACCGGACACCTTCCTAAGGCAGAGGCCGATTTGCTTCCTGACCACCCCACCCCCACCCCCCACCCAGAAAGGGGGCTGCAAGGACTCCAACTCCCAGGGTTCTGCCCTTGTGAGCAGCTTGTCAAGTTCTCCACGCCTCTGTCCTCGTCACCATCCTGGGAGCAGCGGGCTGTGGTCACACCATGAACATGGGTGAGGTGCCAAGCCTCCCCTCTCTGTCACACCTGGGAGGCTGCAACCGCTACCCCTCTGCTTTGGGGGAACGTGAGGCTTCTCCTTGAGAAACTTCTTGGGGACTTCTCCTTCCTTGAGTACTGGATCCACAGCGGGTCCTCAATCCACTTGCTGTCATTTCAAGACTGTAAATCCCACAGCCCCCAAAATGCCTTTCCCAAGTGCACTGTGATACAAAAAATAACCCTTTCTTGAAATTAGTAGGGAAAAAACAGAGTGCAAATCCTCTGTGTGTGTTAGACAGAGACAGAGAGAGAGAGAGAAAATGTATATTTATACACTAAAGTGTAAGTGACTTCAATTCAATTCAATAAATACTTATTGAGGGCTTACTGTGTGTCCAGTTCCCTGTAGGTGTGTTTGGGATACATCAGTGAATATAAAAGCAGAACCTGTCCCTCACATGGAGTTGACATTCTAGTGGGAAGAAACTGACAACAAGTAATAAATATAATAAGGAAATCACACGGTATGTTAGAAGCACTGTGGGAAAAAATAGAGCCAGTAAAGAAGGTTCCAGAGAGCCATCAGTGGGGGTAGGGGTGCTACCATTGTGAGCAGGTGAGAAGTGCCATTTGAGCAAAGGCTCGAAGGCATATGGGAGAGCCATGTGGCTATTTAGGGGGAAGAGACTTCCAGGCAGAAGGCACAGCTGGAACAAAGGCCCCAAGGCAGGAGCTGGCTGGACATGGCCACGTTCCCTTGAGGGCCATTATGACACACGAGTGTCTAAGAGAGATGGTCCCTGCAGGGTTCAGGCAGAGCAGTGGCATACTCTTAACAATTTTTGAAAGGATACTCTGGCCAGCATGGTAGCTAATGCCTGTAATCCTAGCACTCTGGGAGGCCAAGGCATGAGGATCACTTGAGGCCACAAGTTTGAGACCAGTCTGAGCAACATAGACCCCATCTCTACAGAAAGATAGAAAAATGAGCCAGGGGTGATGGTGCATGCCTGTAGTCCCAGCTACTTGGGAGGTTGAGGCAGGAGGATGGCTTTGCTTGAGCCCAGGAGTTCGAGGCTGCAGTGAGTTGTGATTGCACCACTGCACTCCAGCCTGAGCAACAGAGCAAGACTCCGCCACTATTAAAAAGGACAGAGAGAGAAAGAGACTCTGGCTGCTGTGTTGGAATTGAGAACAACTTCAGAGAGTCAAGGGCAAATCAGGAAAACCAACTGGGAGGCCACTGCACTAATCCAGGCAGGAGAAGAAGGTGGAAGCAGCGTGGTGCTGAGATGTAGGCGGAGCCTGGGTATGTATGTGTTGAAGGTGCAGCCAACAGGATTTCCTAACACACAGGATGGGGACTGCGTGAGAACGAGGAGTCCAGGAAGCCCCATGGCCTGGGGCCTGAGCAAGGGGAAGGATGAAGCCTCCATCACCTGAGGTGGGGAAGACCCTGGCAGGGCAGATTTGGGTGTTGGGGGATGGAGAGAAAGGAAATCAGGAATGAATTTGGGACATCCATTGGATACTGCACAGAGGAGTTGAGTGGGCTTTAGAAAGCCAAGAATGGGCTTGGGCGGAGGGATCCAGACTGGGCTGCATATCTGGGAGGACTGGGCATACAGATGGCATTTAGTGTCCTGAGACCAGATGAGGTCCCTGAGGGAGAAAGTGGCACTATCCGGAGGTGTTTTGGTTGTCCTAGCTTAGCGGAGGTGCACTTAGTGGACAGAGGCCAAGGGTGCTGCTAAACAGGAGAGCCCTCAGTAATTATTCAGGCCAGAATGTCGCTTGTGCAGCGGTTGAGAATGCCTGCTCAAGGAGGAGCAGGGGCAGGTGACCTCTTTCCTACTCAATGGCCATTGCCCCTTTCCTGGCTTCTACTGATACGGAACCGAGAATGCCTGGTACTTGACTCCCAGCCTCCCTTGCAGCTGGTCATGCCCATGTGACCTAGTTGGGCCAATGAGATGTAGAGGGATGTACAATGGAGGCTTCTAGGAAAGTTTTCCTTCTTGATCAAAGGAACGGGTACAGGAGGAGAGCCGGCCCTTCCACTCTGACTTTGGATGCGAGGATGTGATGCTTGGTGCTGTGGCATCCACTGTGTGAATTGGAGGTGGCATCACGAAAAGCACTGAGGATGGCAGAGTAGAAAAGATGAGCCAGAGTCTTGCATGACATCACTAAGTTGCTAGGAAACCCTGCCCCAAGCCCCTCCCTGTGAAGCAAACCCATAAACATCCTGTGTCTAGGCTACTTGCATCAACTCCTGTTACTTGCAGCCAAAAGCACCCTGGGAAGCATGGGCCCACCCTCCCTGTGCTCCTCTGCTGGACTGTGAGCCCCCTGACCCCAGGGCTGTGCTTCTCATCGGGGATCCCCACACTTAGCACCTTGCCTGGGACAGAGTAGAGAGGCCCAGAAAGAATCCGATGAAAACATCTAAAGGACAGAGGAAAGAGCGAATGCTGCCTGCTCTCGGCAGCCCAGCTGTGGGGTTTCCTGAGAGCTGCTCCAGCAGACACCACCCCAGCAGGCTGGCAGTGCCTAGGGTAAACACGTCTGGGGTGAACGCCCTCTGATGCTTGAGACAACAGAAGTGTTGGCCCAGAGGCCGAGGCTCCAGCAAACTGTGAAAGCAGACGTTCCAGCTGCCCCGTGAAAGCTGAGGGCTGGACTCTCCACGGGGCAAGGTTGGAGGCACGCTGCAAATGTAGATAGATGTTTCTCCATGCTGACGCCCTCGCTGCTACCCAGCCCACGCAGGGACAGCCTCCTCCAGCCGCCCAAGACCCCTGCCTTACAGGGCTGGGGAGGCAGTCAGCCACCCAGAAACCAGGGGGACCGGCGGGCTCTCCCAGGAAGGAGGGACCCACCAGAAGCCTCAGGAGTGACAGGGCCCCCTTCCCCTTCTCCCCAAGCTCCTTCCCTGAACCCAAGGCCAGTGATGTCCCTTTTCCAGCCTACGCTGGGTGCAGGGCTCCATTTGGGTCTGTTCCCAGGACCTTCAGAAGTTTGTCAAGGGAGCCTTCGGGTGACAGTGAGGTAGTGCGGCCTCGTGGTTAGGGGCACAGGCTTGGCTTCAGGCTGACCTATCCGGACTCAGTCGCCTCCTTCCTTCCTTCCCTTACTATTTGTGGAGGTCCTATTATGTACAGGCACTGTGCGTGGCGCCAGGGTTACAGCCTTGAACAATGGCATCAGCTGGACGTGAACTCAGATGGCAGCTCTGCTTAGTGACGCGGAGCTTAGAGCCCTAATCAGGGAGGCCTGCGTTAAACAAATAGTCACCCAAGCTTTCCCATTGTAATGATTTCCACAAAGGAAAATCACAGGACCAGGACAACGTGGCAGCCGTATGGACTGGACCCAGTTGCTCAATCAGTCTGAATCTCATTATTGTAATGCTGGGACCCGCCTCCTGTGCCTTTCGTGAGAACAACGGAGCAACCCACGCTGGCCGCTCAGCCCCGGCCAGGCCATGACTGAGAGCTCCCTGATGGGGGGGGCTGTCCGCACTGTGGTCCCTGAGGCTGGTGACAGGCCTGGAAGCCCGGCTGAGGCTGTGAAAGGAGCGTCTCAGCACTGGCTGCTGCCTGAGGGGCCTCCCAGGGCAGAGCGGCAGCCACCTTCCCCTGGCATTTCTCTGCTGCTGGAGGGACAGTCTCCAGACCCCGTGCGGAGCCTGCTGCCGATGTCAAAGTCGAGCAGATCTCTCACATCAGGACACTGCTGGCCCCCAACCCAGGGCCCTGCCCTCCCCCGGCTCGGGGTACTGAACAGCCCAGCGACAGTCACCCTGCCCAGTCAGGCTGAGCCAGCTCTTGGGCAGTGGTTGAAAAGAACAAAGCAACGCAGCCATGGCTGCATGGAGGCCTGGGCTGGAGCTGGCAACGTGCCCCTGGACTCGCCCCCCCACCCCCCGCCGGCTGCCTCCCCTCAGGAAAAATGGCACTAATGAGTAACAAAGTGGCCAGCACAGGGACTTCTCCCCGGTGCCCCACCAAGAGCCCTGGGGCTGGCACACCATGGGCAGCTGAGAAGAGCCCCGGGGCCCACCGCCACCATGGTCACGCCCCTACCCTGGTCCACTGGAGTGGGTGGTACTGCTCAGGATGGGGAGGTCCCAGTCCTCCCTGCTGCCTCAGTTTCCCTGGCAGGAAGGTCAGGGTAGGACACAGACACTTCCACTGAGGACAGAGTTACAATGAAGGAGAGGGTGGGTGGGTCTCTCTGGTCCAGGAAAGGTGGGGCAAGGCCAGAGAGGGCCAGGGGTTTTCTGGGGGCAGGGCCAGTTTTACAAGTGTGCAACCTGTGCAGCTGCACGAGGCCCCACACTTAGCAGGGCCTGGTGCTTGTTTTCATGCTCTGTTGTCACAGTCTTGAAATTCTTAATAATCTTTTTCTAACAAATGGCCCTACGAATTACGTAGCTGGTTCTGTCTGGGGGCGAGGACATTTGTGCACAAGGGGCCGTCCTGTCTGGGACAGAATCAGAGGTGTTCGAACAGCCAAGCCATCCTCCTCCCACCGCCCAGGCCCAAATCCCCGCCCCCCGGCAGCTGTCCCGATGAAGATGAAGACTCTGGCACGGCCTCCCCGCAGCTCGGCCAAGGCGGAGCGTGTGCTGCTGGGAGACAGCAGAGAGAGGGGACAGCACTGACCTCAGTGGGTCACGGGTAAGGTGGGGACGAAAGGGGGCCCTCTGTTGTCTCTTCCCCCCGCCCACCATGGGAGTGGGGGGTGCGCAGACGGATAAGCCCCTCCAGCCGGAACTGGCTCTTGGAGGTGGCCCAGGAGGCGTGGGCAGGAGGGCGGTGGTGGTGAGGCCGCGAGCCAGGAGAAAGGCTCTTCAGGGCCTCAGCCAGCAGGGCCAGCCCAGGCCCGCTCTGGCCTCTGGTCTCCAGCCAGTAGGTAATTCAGAAATTCCTCCAGAAGGCTGCCGGGGCCTGCTTGCCGTGCTCCCGCGCTGGAGCCAGCCTGCAGGGGCTGGGCAGACTCTGGGTCCCACCTCCCAGCTGCCAGCCGCCTGCTCCTGCGGGCTCCCGGTCACCCACAGCTGGTCTGGGGTCAGGCAGTGCTGGGAAACGGGCTGGCAGGAGGGGAGCGCGCCCCGTGTCCCAGGCCAGTGCTGGGGAGGATCCAAGCTCCACGGAAAAGGGTGGGAAGGGGACCCCACCCTGGGGCGGGGAGAGTGGAGACTTAGCCCGGCCTGGCCCCTGGCCCAGAGTCTGCCCTCCCTGGCAGAGCCGAGCCAGGCGGGAGCCAGGGGTCCCTGGCGGGACGCACTGGATGCCGTCACCTTCTGTCCCTGAGGCGGAGAGCTGGGCCAGGGAGGCTCCTTCCTCTGCCTCTCCCAGGACCCCGGCTGCTAATCCCTCTCCACCAGAATGCAAATGTTCCGGGGAGGCTGGGAGAGGGTGGGCTCACATCAGAATTTCATTCCTCACTCTCGAGGGCGGTTTGTGGCCTGCCAACCCCAGTAAGGCCCAGAGAAAAGGGCCAGGGAGGGGACCCAGGGAAACTGGCAGCAGCAGGCGACTTGCTTCCGCAAGGCTGGAGGGGGGGCAGAGAGTGGATGAACCCGCCAGTTTCAACATTGTCCCCCACGGGCTTCCCACCATCGCGCCCAGTTTCCAGGCTTGCCAAGGCTGCTGCCTGTCGCCGCTGCCCTTCCATGTTCCCTCCCATTTTCACAGATGGAGAAACTGAGGCCCTGCCGTCAGGGGAGGCCAACAGCTAAGTGACAAGGTGACAAGCCAAAGGGCCCTCCTTGGACAGGGTAGTGGTGGCCCAGGGAGGGGCAGAGCTCTGGAGACAGATGCCGGCTTTGCCACTCACCGGCTCAGCACCGTGGGCAAAGCACTGCGGCTTTCTCACCTGCGATGGGGGACTCAGCCGCATCCCAGGGTGACTGGGAACACGGGCTCCGCTGAGGATCATGAAGGGCCAGACGAGTGGCTTGGCACAGAGGACACTGTCAGCCAACTGACATGGCTCTGTCCCTGGGCAGTGGCTCTGCCCACCCCCAGTATGAGCTGCATCCCTCACACTCCCACGGGCCATTGGCCACCCCTGGCCTGTTCCACAGTCTGGGGATGTTTTCGGGCCAGAGGGGAACTGGAAACACGTCCTCGGGTAGCTCCCCAGACCCCCATTGGAGCTGTGGGCCCGCGCTCTTCCCTCGGCACCTGGTCCAGCCACTGCAGACGCAGATGCCAGGCTCGCGGACCTTCAAGGGCCTGACTCCAGCCGCCTTCCATTGTTGAAAGAATCTAAAAGCACCGTGAGTCACCTCCAGCTCTACCGAATCTGCAAGAACTACAGAGCACGGATCTTCATTCATCATCTGTACGAACAAGAGGGGACCCCGGAGCCCGCGGGCCCCTGCATCTACAGGGCCTGTGGGGGCCGAGCGCAAAGCCCTCTGCTTGCTCTGGAGGGCAACTCCACCAGCTGTCCCCCGACCGGACGAGCCTCCCCTAGCATGGCCCTGGCCTGGCCCTCCGACCTCCCCACCCGGCCCCCACTGCCTGCTTCTTGGAAACCCCGGTTCTCTCTGCTGACTCCGTTTCCCCCTAATTTTGCTCCTCTCCTGTTTTGAGTCGTGTTCCTGCCTGAGGCCTCACCATTAGCGCCAGACTTCCAGCCATGAGCACTACTACACGTCTGGCTGCGTAGGGACCCACTGACCATTGCCACCTGTCACCTGGTCTCCCTCACACTCACCTCTGGTCACTAGTACAGGGCCCAGAGCCTCTGCAGAGTGTCCCCCAAGCCTTATCAAGAACTTCTGGAAACCTCAGGGCACCTCACATGTGCTCACAGACCAGACCAGTTTATCACCACGAGGTGCCTGTGGGTTAACTCCTCCGCTCTCTCCCGCTCGCTCCTATGGGCGCTGCCCACAGCTCCCGCGACGCTCACAGCCACACACCCTGCTGCAGGAGGAGAGTGTCTCTCTCCCCTTGCGTGTCTCACCGTGTTGGAGGGCCCCAAAGCAGATGGCTTGTGCTCCTGGTGACACGGGTTTTTGGTTATTTTTTGTTTGGTTTTTGGTTTTTGAGACAGGGTCTCACCCTGTTGCCCAGGCTGGAATGCAGTGGTGTCGTCATAGCTCACTGCAGCCTCAAATTCTTGGGCTCGAGAAATCCTCCCGCCTCAGCCTCCCAAGTAGCTGGGATCACAGGTGCATGCCACCATGCCCAAGTTTATTTTTTTGTAGAGACGGGATCCCGATATTGCCCAGGCTGATCTCAAACTCCTGGCCTCAAGTGATCCTCCTGCCTTGGCCTCCCAGAGTGCTAGGATTACAGGTATGAGCCACCATGCCTTGGCTGACACAGTTTTTAATAAGAGAGTTCCTCCTCTCATGTAATTTACTGCATTCTCCCCCATTTCTGCCTATGTTTTCCACAGGCTCAAATGTGAGCTGTGGGGAGCCAAAGTCTTGCTAATGCTTCCTGGGCAGGACCCAGAATCACCCCTCCCTCCCATGCCTCAAGGACACCCAGGGTGTGGGGCCTGAGCCTCTCCCTGGAGGTGAGTGGCATCCCACATGCTAGGCCGCTCCCACACACAGATGTCTAGAAGGCCTGTCCTCCCTGTGCACAGACACCCCGCGACACGCCCACCAGCCCAGCCTGCCTGCGAGGCTGTGCGCTCCTCCCTCACCCAGCTCCCCTCCTGCCGTGCTGGGTCCTTGCTGCTTCAGCGTCTATCACAGAAGTTTCTTCTTCCTCCCCACCCCCACAACGCGACCAGATCTGGAAATCCACATGACGGACTCCACACACCTCCCGCACCCCCCAGCCCTCTTGGCCCATCTTTCTGTCTGTCCTACGTTATTTCCCAATTCATCCAGCAGCTTCTAGAAACAAGGTGAGAATAGCATCCATTCCCATGCAGCGGGAAAAGCTAACCATCCGGCCGGCAAATCTCTGTTTCCACCTGGCGGTCAGTTCAATTTAAGGCCTGCCCAGGGGTGGGGGATGGTCTCTCTTGTCTACCGACTCCACGGCCCCACCCCTCTTGGGGAAAGAGAACACGCTAATACCAAGCCCCGGTGCGAAGGGAGTACTCCCTGACGTGACAGGATATTTTTTAAAGAGAAAGTGCTGGCACGTGCAGATGGCACCTCCCATGGTAGGGCATCCAGAGAGTGGAAACCATCACACCTCAACAGAACAAATTCAGTGAGCATCATGCTTACGTGCATTTTATGCAAAGCACCATAGCTGGTGGTACCCCAGGGAACAAAAAGATATCTGAGATAAAGTCCCTGTCCTTAAAGATCTCTTATTATATTTTAGGTTGTAGGTACTTTTGGGAGTCTGATGAAAGCAATGAACTTGCCCCAGAAAAATGCAACACACACACACACACACAACACACACACACACACACACACACACACACACCAACACAGTTCTGCATACATTTCAGGGGGTCCGCTGGCCCTCTGCAGCCCATCCACAGACTTCCATGGACCCAGGATTAGGGATCCTTCCTTAAAGAGGGTTGCGGTCATCTGTGAGGAAGAACACCTGACAGGCAATTTCAAAGGAACACAGGAATGAGGCCAGGCCTGTAATAACGAGCTGCCAAGTGCTTTGAGGAGGGTGTGATGACTCTCCATTGGGGGTACCAGGGAGCTCCTCTTGGAGGAGCCGGCACCTGGGCTGGCCCTCCAGGACCGAGCTTCAGGAAGGGAAAGGGCCGGCATGTGAATTCAGCGCTGCCAGCACCTGGGGTCCTCTCTGAGCTGAGAGAAGCAGGAGGCAACAGGTCCTGAGACTCTAACAGGGCAGGAGAATTCCAAATTGTAGCTGCAAAGAAACATGCCTCTATCTGGATGTCCTTGGGGAGAAGGTTGGAAAACTTACTGGAGCACATATTGGCTTTAACCAAAGTTCTCAAACTTTGGTGTGCATTAGAATTTTGAGGGGAGGCAGGACTTGCTAAAAGTGTAGAAATATGCCCTTCCCCACCCATTCTAGGGTGCAGGAATCTGTATTTTATAGCACCCCAAGTGATGCAGGGGATTCATCTTTGGGGAGCCCTTTCTCTCTGGGTGCAGATCACAGAGCTGCTACCCGGATAGGGCAGAGACATAATCATGCCACCCCTCCCCTGGGGGAGCACATCGCCTTCTGGTCCTGCGGGACTGGGGGCTCCTGACGGGAAGGTGTGGGCAGGAGGACTGAGCTTGCCCTACACTCAGGGAACAGGGTGGGACCCAAGGGTTTCCTCTCTGCCAGGACCCCAGGGCACCCCACCCATTCCCCAGGGTGGGGCGGGGGCTGCCTCCTCCCCCTCAAACCTCTTCCCCTCCAGCTGCGACAGATGCCAGCACCACCATGTTGGTCGTGCCCACATCTGTGCTCGCACACTCGGAACACCCAGGGCTTGTGCTCACTGGGGGCCTCCTGAGCTGGGGTCTGGCGGGGCTGAGCCGAGACTGGGCTGGGGGGCAGAGGGTCAATGCCAGCAAGGGGGCAGTGCTCAGAGCTGCAGCAGCTCTGCACAGCTCAGTGGGGACAGCTGGCTTGGGTGGGCTCTGGCCGGGCAGACAGAGGGGCTGAGTCTACGCCATTGGAAATAGCCCATGGCTGAAGGGGGAAGGGACGCAGATAGGGGATCAAAGCACAAGCTCCGCACCCCCAGCTCTGGACCACCAGGCATTTGCCCTGGGCTGGGGACCCCTCATTTTTCAGCCTGAAGATGTGGGAGGTAGTAGGATTTTTGTCACACTTGGAAATGAAGCTCAGTAGCAAGGCAACATGGCGATTCACCCCCGACACACACACGTACGCGAGTGCACACACACATGTATGCATACACCTGTTTTGGAGCAAGAGGATGGAAGCACAGGATTCCATCAAAGCCTTGAGAGCTCACCTGGCCAAGTACACTCATTCCGCAGGTAAGGAAACAGGCCCCAAGGGGACTATTATCCAAGGTCACACGGCCTGTTGGTGATACAGCTGGATCCCAGATCCCCTAACTTCCCCCAAGTGGTCTTTCCTCAACACTGAGGCCATGGGTCTCTCCAGGGGGATATTCAAGAATTTTAACAAGCTGCAGCAGCACAGCCCCAGCACTTAGCATGGACGTCAATACTGAGTCAGGGTCCTGGAGACACCCTGAGATGCCCCTTTGAATGCTGGATTCAGAAGAGGTCTTGGGGTCCCAGGAAGAGACAGGCTGGGACAGTGAGGGAGTGTTTGGGGGGCTTAGGGGCAGCAATTTGCCAACTGGAATGGAAGTATTTCAACACATCAGCAACACTGTATCTCTGTATCTCTTGAACGTCAGCCCTAGAGCCAGCAATCCCCCAGCCAGGGAGCCAAGGGTGAAAGACCCCTCCTCCCCTTAGGTCGGGTTTCTTGGGAGGGCAAGAGCTGGCCCTTCATCCCTCTCTGTAAACTGCTGAGCCCCGGCTTGCCGGCTACAATCAGCACCTGTGTGCCTGTGGTGTGAGAAGGGGCGGGAGAAGACCCTGAAAACCAAGAGACAGGAACAAGCCTTTGGCCCCTGGACACCGGGCCATGTCACCAGGTAATGAACGATCCGCACCCCGGCCTGGCCCTCCCTCTGGCAGCAGTAGCAACCTTGTTTTTTAAGCTTTGAAGTGGGGCTGCCCAACGCTGCCCAGGACCCCTCGCGGTGTAATGTGCGGCTGCACGGGGCGTTCTCCGCCACTGGCTGCCCTCCCAGAACCACAGCAGAGAGCAGGTGGGCAGCGCCTCTGCTTGTCTCTGCAACGTGACTGGGGCCTCTAGTGTCCCTCCCTGCAAGGATTCAGCCCAGCTCGAGGGGTGGGATGGGGAGAAGTTCCGGGCACAGCTGCCCACCCTACGCCCAGCCCAGAAGCCAGTTACCCGCTGCGGCCACCTGCTTCCTCCCCGACCTGGGGCTGCGAGAAAGGGGGTGACAGAAGGGGTGATTGGTCTTGCCTGATCACATCTCCCACATCAGTCCACCTTTAAACCGTAAAAAAAATATGGAAAAGCCCCAAGTTTGACATCTTTATTTATCATCTCGCAGCTCGATGGCTGAGGAGTGTCCTGGGGTAAAGCATCAACTCGTCTTACCTGTCATCTCACAACCCCAGCAGGAGGGACTGAGTGTAAAGCCACCGGCGGGAGCCAGTACTGAGCGCTCAGTACCTGCCAGTGCCCAGGGCTGCCAGCTTGGCCTGGAGCTAGATTGTGAATTGCAGAGGGGAGAGGCTGCCTCCTTCCTCTTCTAAGAAAACGGGGAAGACGTGGCCTCTCTCAGCTCCGCCCCTCCCCAAAATAGACCAGATTGAGCTATCCTAGCTGCCCTGCAGCCTGGCTTTTCCCACCCTCCCCTGGGATCCAGCTCCTTCTAGAAAAACTCTTCTGAGCCTGGGTGCAGTGGCTTAGTCTGTAATCCTAGCACTCTGGGAGACCGAGGCAGGAGGATCGCTGGAGCCCAGGAGTTTGAGGTTGCAGTGAGCTATGATGATGCCAAGACCCTGTCTCAAAAAAAAAAAAAAAAAAGAAAAGAAGAACTCATCTAAATCCTGCTCTGGGCTCTCCCTCCTCCTCACTTGCTTGAGGCCCACGTGCCCTGGCTCAGAACATGAGCTATGAGTCAGACAGATTTGGGTTTCCCTACCTCCACCACCTACCTGTGTGACCTTGGCAGGTGGCTTAAACCTTGAGGCATTAGCCTGGCTGCCTCCCAGGACCCTCTCCCAGCAGAAGAGCAGCCAGACTCCACATGGGGGGGCCAGCCAGAAGTGGGGCAGGAGGCGCATGTGGGCCAGGGGGCGAGGGAGGCGCCCCCTCCTACCACCTTCTCTGAACACCTCGCCATGCTGCTCTCTGAGGTTTGCGCAGAGCTGTGCAAAGGGCCGTCCGCCACCCTTCCGTGAGTGAACTGCCAGCTCAAGATCCTTAACTAATTACATCTGCAAAGACCTTATTTCAAATAAGGTGACATTCTGAGTTTCTGGGTCCTAGAGTCAACCTGGGGGAACATTATTCACCCCACTACAGAGCCCTTCCTTCACAAACAGTTCCCCTGGGCAGACTGGAGCCCCAACCTCCAGCCTCAAAGGTTCTTGGCAGCCTTAAACCTTGGGGCTGGTGGACTCACAGGGACAGCTTCAGGCTAGGAGTTGGCACATCCAGTGGCAGGACATCATGACCCAGGTCCCATTTGCCAGGCTAACTGCTGTGAGTGTGAGTCGTTCACCGCTGACCGCTTCTGGGAGCTTCCCTGGCCTCCTGGAGCTGCCTGGCCTGGAGTGCTGGCTGTTTCCAAAGGCGATGATTGAATGACACCAGGGTACGAAAGGGCACAGAATGCCTGTCTTGTTGCCTCAAGGTGGGACAGACTCTGTGGAGCCGCTCTGCCCCAGAGAGCCCGTGGGATCGGGCTCCGGCTGCTGGACTCAGACGTTTGCTTACACCCTCCCTACCCTCTCCTTGCAGGCTTCCCTGAGAGCCCTCCTTCAAAACGTCCCTTGCACAAGAAGCTGCACCTCAGATTCTGCTTCTGGACAACTGGCCTGAAATAATTGGGAAGTGAGGCCTGAGGGACAGATCAGGAACCAGAGAGGAGGGCTCTCCTTCCTGAGTCAGCAAACCACCCAGCCCACCTCCTCATTCAGCCCTCACTCCGCAAGTCTTGAAAGCAAGCGGTAATTGAGTGAGCACACCTGGGACACTGGGCACCTTGGGGAGGAGAGGGTGGAGTACGTGTGGCAGAGGAAGGAACAAAGTAAATAGACATCG
>RJWJ010024938.1:0-24370 GCA_004363605.1 Indri indri | reverse complement strand
GTTAGGGAAGGTTTCCCGATAACCTGAGAATGATAAATTGGAAACGTTGGGACTATTGCTCTTGGTGACTTTGTCTTTTCATTAGCATCTTGCAAGCCTGAGGGGGTCACTTGGTCTGGCAGCAACAGCACACAGGTCCTGAGCCCATGATCGACATGTGACAGGCCCCCCCTTGCTCACCAGGCTCCCTGAGCGGCGCCGACTCCAGAGCAGAGCTCCCAAAGGCAGAGCGGGTGGTTTTCTTCCTGCCGCCTCCCCTCATCTCCCCACCCCCGCCCATCCCTCCACCTCTGGGCTCACCAAAGGACGCAAGGCAAACCACACTTGTGCGACCCAGCACGTCACAACCCCTTGCCCTGGCCATCGGTCTCAGGTTTGAAATGCAAGGAGTCGGGGTCACCTGGCTGCTCTCCAAATCCACAAACTATAGGTGAGACGTATCTGTAACCTTCCCGCCCGGCCAGCCCCACAGAGCCATGCAGACTGGCCTTGGTGCTTGGGCGCGGGGAAGCTCGTGCCTCCCACGCTTTGCCGGCTCTGCAAGCCATCCCCGGCCCCCACTGCCCCATCGGAGTGTCTCGGTCTGGACACCGGGCTTGTCTGCCTCGCGCTGTCAGTGGAGGCAAACCCTGCTCTGGTCCGCCCTCCCCCACCCCCCATGAAAATACTAACGTGGAATCTGTCCCATTTGCAAAACCAAGCTCAAACTTATTGCAACAAAACCAGGGGCACAATCGAGTTCTCAAACGGCAGGGAAGAGCCTTTCTGCATTATGTTCTTCAACAGAATAAAGAAACATGAGCCACGCCTGGGAACCGGAAGTCACCTTAAGAAACTGAGGCTTTGACTGGAGCGGGATCTCACGGAACGAGAACAGACCCACAGCTGGGTCTGACCCACTCTGGAAGCAACAGTGCCTGTCCTACCGCTTAAGCCCAAGACGGCTCAATCTCCTCCCCGGACTCATCCACGACGTGTCCCAATGAACTAATGTGCTGTCCCCCATGGAAAGACCCTTAGATGACCCACACTCAAGCTCTCGACATCTCTCAATGTTAGCACAGGTGACAGTCCTCTCTCTACCCAACTGGGCTGGGCCAGCCTCTTCCCTGGTTGGCTCTTTCTGCTGCACCAGAGTTAGAAGTGAGTTGCCTGTGAACGGGCCGTGCACATTCCTCGGGACCCTGGGTCTGTGACACAAGGGAATTTAGGACGAGAGTTTTAGAAGTTAGGAAGCAGACACGCAGAGTCT
Organism: Indri indri; assembly: GCA_004363605.1. NCBI lineage: Eukaryota > Metazoa > Chordata > Mammalia > Primates > Indriidae > Indri > Indri indri. The sequence goes on along the minus strand of RJWJ010024938.1, from coordinate 23,118 downwards.
AGGGAAGCACCTGAGAGCACAGCCTACGACGTGAACAACCTCCCACAGACTTAGCAGGAGACGCCACGTTCTCCAGCTGCCCAGGTCAGAGGAGCCGCTGAGATCTGCGGGGAGTCTACGTGGTTTGAACAAGGTTTTTCTGATGCTTCTTTCATAAAACACTTTTGTACCCCGTGAGAACAGAGCTCTTCTTTGAGAAACAGAGGGACATTCGCTCTTCCTACAAGCCCGATTTTAGGGTCATCAAAGTGGGGACTTGGGTTTATTAACCAGACGAAATCAGACTGCAAACTCTATCTGAGACGAGAAATACAGGAATAACTTCTTTGGTTTAGCAAAGCCCGGCTTCTTAAGAAAAACCAGCAACCAACCTGGTAGACCAGGTTAGAAACTCACATCTACCTTGGGTGGAGCAGAGAGGAGGGAATGAGCATCGGGAATATTTTATTCCTTGTGCCGATGTCGGTTTCGCCCTTGCAAAGCGAGGCCAGTGGGGGTTTTCAGCTTACGGCTCTCACTTACGCTTCTTGCGGTACTAATGAGAGAGTGACCCGGATTGTTGGAGGGAAAAAAAAAATATTTCATAACTCAGTTGATTTAAGTTTCCCTCCTAGATTTTAACTCTTAGAAAGGATGACTATGTCTGGCCCTTCGGGGTCTTGGGAAACCACAGCAGCCGACGAGAAAACGGGAAGAGGATTGCAATGACATCAGGCCAGATATGGGGTGAAGGAAGGAAAACTGGACAGGGTCGGGCCCATCCATGGAGGCAAATGGTCGGTGCCCCCGCCCCACCCCAAGCAAATGCAAAAGCGGGGCCTTCCCTGGCTGCTTCCAAACCAAAGTGAGAGGGTGCGGAAGAAATGAGGCCAAATGAATGCAGAACTCATACTCTCTAAAAATAGGCCGTTTATGGCCACAGTTAGTTTTGGCTTCTTACCACGAGTGGAAGGTGAGACAGGGGGACCTGGACTGTCTGCTGGGGAACCAAGAAGCCTTCCAGCCTGGCTGGCCCAGGGTCCTCATCCCCTGTGGCAGAGAGAGGTCACGCTTGCATCTCAGGGCCGTTGCCAATGGCCAAAAGGTTGACCAAGCTACGTTTTTTGCACATACCATGGAAATGCCCGGGGAGTGTTGCGAGCTGCTATTTTGCAAAAAGGTGAGAAGTGCCTGAGAGCCTTCAGCTCAGAGGAAGAGGGCTCCCAAGACCCAGCAGACTCCCTAATCTTCCAACCCCATCCACCCTCCCCCGGTGCAAGAGGACACCACTGGGCAAGCTTCCTCGCGGGAGGCAGGCAGCCCCCCCTTCAGCACTGATAGAAAGATGGGAAAATTAATATGGGTAATATGAGCTCATTTCAATAATAATGAGCTCATGAGCATGCCAGGTTTTGATCTTTTCTGATGCATGGATTCCTGGCAGGAGCTATGGTAGGTAGTTGAAAGAACTGAAAATAGACTTTAAAAAAAAAAAAAAAAAACTCTAAACAACAATAAAAAAGAAACCACCCCAATCACAAACTTAAAACAATAATAATAAAAAAAAAAGAAGACTTAAACACTGCTCCCCCAGAAGAAATGAGGAAAAATACTGGACTGACATAAAACCCTTTTCTTTTTCTTTTAAATATTGTTTTTAACAGCTTCAAAAGTAATAAATTGCATGTGGCTAAAAATAGATCCGGGGGTAGTGGTTAATGGGGCCTTGTGAATCATTCCGCATAAGGAACTGTCAATATTTTTTTGAGCTGTCAGGAATCCATTTAGTGATTTTTGACAATTCAAAAAATATTTCTGACTGCTTGATCCAGTTTTCAGTGAATTAGGGAAGGAGAAGGGAAAAGAAATACATCAATCTCGGAGACGAGCCCAGAGTCTAGCTTCCTGAATCCTGCTCTGTGCAAAAAGGAACACCAGGATGCTGAGGTGCAGAAACACCCCCTTCCGTTCCTACTCCTCCCTCCACCGCCCCCGTTTCCATCAACAGGTGATGCAAAATTGCAGAAATCAGTTCATAAACTGCGGATGGAAGGTGTCGTGGCCATTTGTCTAGGGTGGGGTATTTCGAATATATGCTGAGCTTCTCTTTGGAGAAAAGCTTTCAAATGCGAATATCTGGGTGTCAAGAGAATGACTCCCACCCTCCCCACCAGCCCCAACATTCACTCCATCTGATGCCGGGCTTCCAATTTATGATCACGTGTTAGAATCTGGAGTTACTTTGGGGCAACCATATTCTTTAAGGAGGTAAAGAAGTGCCAGTTTGCAACACGATCAGACAAGCATCAATTCGAGACACACAGGGCCACAGCACCGCTAGTCGGGGACTTTACGATGCATGTTTCTGGTTAGAACGACAGACAGACAGGTGCACAGACAGACGACCTAAGGCCACAGGAGAAGGCCAACGTCACTGTAACTGCCGTTTGGTTCGTCTAAGGATGAATCACAGACATCCGGGACCCGTCTCCCTATTTGGAGAGAGGCTCGCTTCATTCCTATACTGTGGTTAGTGTGATACGATTTTAGCATCCTCCAAGTCGATAAAAGAAAGGTTTAAGAAAGCAGATTTGGCTTAGCAAAGCAGTGAGGAATCGTCTTTAGGCATCTTTTGCGCAAGTTGAAAATACTGAAAAGTTTGCAAGTTACCATGTCTCTTTCTGTTTTTGTTTTTGATGTCGTTTCCCCTCCCCACCTCCCAGGTTACGGATGAAACAGGAGTCGTTCACACTGGGGGACCCCACCCTGTTCCTGTGCCTCCCGTGGAGGCATCTTAGGGCATCGTAATGCAAATTGGAACACGAAAAGTCTGAGGTCTGAAACTCCTACAGGAAATTGGCTCTTATGATTGTCTACATTGCATATACAGCATTGGGCTGCTTTTTTTTTTTTTTTTTAAATATTCAGTTCAAAATTTGCTAACGGATAAGTCTACCCCATTTTTTTTAAAAAATGCACAATTCAGCCCTGGTGCTTCGGGAAACGGACTAGAGGAAGAGGATTCTAAAACTTACCACACAAGTCTGGCCTCTTGATACATCCAGAATTTGCTGCGCTACTGGCAAGTCCGTTAAAGGCGGCTAAGCCCTCGGAGCTGTAGGCCCTGAGGACAGACAGCATGTTCAGGGGCTTCTCCAGGCCCGGGGGCCCCCGCTCCGGCTTCGGCAGGCCCGCGGAGGGGTCCTGGGCTGGAAGAAGGCCGGGGCTGTGCCACTGCTTCTCTGACGCTTGGGGTAAAGGCGAGACCAGTCCCTGCACGGGCTGGGGTCCGCCCGGGGGCAGCAGGCCGTCCCCGCCGTCGCAGCCGCCGTCCTTGCTGAGGGTGGACAGCGGCTTGCTCGTCGTTTCCGGTTCCGTCTCGAGATCCTCTTCGTCGTTGTTGTCTCCTTTGGAGGAGTCCATGTCCTCCGAGGAGGCGATGTCGGAGAGGTCGTCCGTCACGTTCTTACTCGTGGCCTCGGGGATCAGGATGGGGGCGTCGTCTTCAGAGTGGGCCTTCCCGTCGGGCTCCTTGCTGGGGCAGGAACTAGAGACCCCCGAGCCCGCCATGCCCGGGTAGACGCCAAACTGCTTGTAGAAGTCTGACGGGAAGTTACAAAAGGCAGGGTCCACGTGGCTGGGCCACGTGCCACTCTTCTGGTCCCCCAGAGTCTCTTTGCCCTGTCCTTGGGCCATCTTGTCAGAAGCAGAGTCCAGAGAGCCGAGCAGACTGGAAAGGCCCATCTCTTTGCCGGACGGTACCGAGGGCAGCAGGGCCATCTTACCGGCCTCCCGGGCGTGGTCTTTGCAGTTGACTGCGACGCCCACGGCGTTGTCTTTGCGTTTCGCTTTGCCCAGGTGGTTGGCCTGGAGGTGGAGGGCCATCAGCTCCATGGAGGACGTCGTGAAAGCACAAAACAAGCAGCCGTGCCACGCGATGCTGTCCTGCACCGTCACCGACGAGCCCGGCAGGGAGGCGGCGTCCGGCCGCACCGACAGGTCCAGAGGCTCATACTGGGACTTCTCCGACTTCCTCTGGGAGGACTTACCGCCGGGTTTCTCCTCGGCCCCGTCCGCCCCGTGGACTTTCGTGGAAGGGGGGTCGGACGGGGCTCTGTCCCTCACGTCCTTCTCCTTCCTCAAGGAGCTGACGACGAAGCTGTCCATGAAAGCCTGCAAGGACCCCTGGAAGCTCACGCCGTTGCTCACAATGCTTTGATAAGCTCTTCCGATCTCGGAGAAGTGGGTGCTTTTGGAGGGAAGGTCGGCGCCTTTCAGGGCGTCTGAAGGGGCTTCTGAAGACATGCTGGTGGCCTGTCCCGGGTGGTCCCCAGAGGAAAGCGCTCCTGCTGTCCACTGCTGACAGGCGGGGCCCCCTCTGAAGTCGATCCCGGGGAGCCCTTTAAAGGCCCCCCGCAGGATGTCGGGCCGGATGAACAGGGGGGCTTTGCTGGACATCTCCTCCTTGGGGTCCTGGTGGGGCGGCTGCCCGGACAGCAGCCCGGCTCCGTTCTGTCTCTCCCGATGGTGCCGCTCCAGGTGGTATTTCAGGGACGCGGACTGGGTGCCGGCGTAGTCACAGTGGGGACACTTGTAGGGTTTCTCACCTGCAGGATTGGGGGGCACGAGAAAAGAAAAAGTGTTTATCTCATTGTGGTGCGCCGAACAGGGCTAGAAGGATCAACATTTGTTCTTCGAAACAAAACAGCTCGGACTAATAATTAGTCAGGGAACAACTGTTTTTTAATAGAAGAATAATTCGTACTCTTAAGCTTTTTTAATGATTTTGTACCATTTGGGACTATTCAGGAATGACATAGTATCTACACACAATTAGCTATCTTTTTCTTTATCTAACATGTGAGAACGGCTGTAGATTTAAAAGCTATGATTATGAAAATTAAGCATAATAATTTCAACCACAGTGATCATTAAAAGTAGAAGTTTAAAAAGACAAAGTATGTAACAAATGGGTGGTTGCGATATTTGGTGTATACAATGGCTCTGAAATTTGTTTAAATTATACACATGGAAACCATTTTTAAACCTAAAAATTTTATGGCACTGTTACGCAAGACTGAAATGAGTGATTTAAGTCTTGTTCTGCAGTGAATCATGGATATAATTAGCAAATGGCACACTGCACAAGTAATTTATCATTATTTGGAGGGCACCATTCCAGACAGGCTCAGATATCTGCAGACCCACTGCATTGTTTCTAAATAAAGAACCATAAATACCGATTCTATAAAATATTAATACCGTTACGGTGCATTATGATTGCAACACGTAAAGACATATAGTTAAGATAAAAAGCAGTCGATAAAACTTAAAAGAAAATGAGTAATAAAAAGGCACAAAATATATTTAGTTTCTGTATCTGAAATTAACGTTATCTACTGGTCTTTGTGGTGCCTTAAATTTGTACTAATGGCAAACCTAATGCTCCGGTAGTAAAATGTATAATTTACCTATAATAAGCGCTTTCTAGAGAATAAAAATAGCTTTAAAGAGTGTTTTAAAACACATAAGATAATTTTTCGCGAATTAAATATTTATTTAAATTCAACACCCAACTTCCATTGTCCTCCCCACGACGGGAAAGATACCACGACGGACAATGTACATCTGCCGGCGTTGCGGAACCGAGGAGGGGGAAAGGGTAAACAAATGCGGGTTTCAATATATTCCGAGAATTTGTTAGCAATCCTGGGTCTTTTCTAGATTGTGCAATCGAAAGGCTCTCTGGCAGGAACGGGGGCTGTGACCGTCCCTGTTTGCTTATTCACAACGGTGCCCTGTCGATACCCACGATCACGCCTCCCAGGAACCTCACCCGAGCAGACCCCTACCCTTCCTCTGGTCCGTTGTCAAACAGACTGATCTCAAAAGCAAGAGCAAATCATCGGTGGACGGTGGGATCTGAAGACATTTCACTGTGTCCAGTCTCCGCCGACGGCGCGGCTCCCCGTTCTCCGAGCATCGAGCGTCTAGGGGCCTGGACTTTGTAAACAAGAGGGCCGCCAGCTGGGTTCTAAGCAAGAGGCTCCACGGATTGGAGTGCCAGGACCTTGGGGACACCTGCCCACCTTATCAAAACGAGAGGGCCACGTTGTTCCTTTTTCCTGCCTGCAGGCAGCTGAGAGCTCTCTTGGACACTTCTTCAAAGGTGGCCTTTAGGTCTGGGAAGGGGCCCAGCTGGGACTCTATTTCTCTAAATGTAAAGGTCGCAGTCATCCATGGCGAGACCAGTGACATGTATCCAGGAGGAAAACTCTATCCCTATTGAGGTGAAGGTACCAGTAGTTTCAGGCACATTCTCCCACTTCTGGGAGTTGGTCCCTGTGTTAGACCCAGACTCACGTCAGCTGCTGATGTCTGGACATCCCTCTCCAGGTAACCATCCCTGGAAGGGGCACTTCTAGGCGACTGCCTATCACGGCTGATCCAGGCTACCCAGTGCAGCAGAGTCTGTCTCTGAGCCAAGAGGGCAGCGGTAGGGCCCGGGGTTAGGAGAGCCTGACTAGATACGAGGGATTCCCACCCCTGGGTTAGTGCACACCCTGGGGGGTGCCGGTGGGTGAGAGCCAGCCGAAGTGAGGCCCGCAGGTACCGGGTGAGACTCAGGTTGCATTTCACAAACGCACCTGGAAATGATTAAGTGCATCTGGCAACAGGATTGCAGAGAAAGCATAGGTATTCATAGCGGGAGCTAAAGGGGAAGAATCTGGACTTTCACCTCCAGGCCTGAGGGGTGTGGGGCGCTTTCTTGGTGGGGACGGCAGGGATGCTCAGAGGATGTGCATGTATTTCCGAGGGACTCGTGTCTGAAATGCACAATAGACGGGCAGTTCTCAAACTGCACCGTGCATTAGAACCTCCGGGGATTTTGCAGAGATATCGGTTCTGGGTCCTAATGCAAAGCAGTTCTGATTCCCCAGGTCTGGGGTAAGGGGTAGCAGTGGCATTGTTAAGAAGTGTCCCCTAGCGATTTCAATGCAGATAATACAAAGACCACACTTTGAAAAACCAACCTGGCAGGGCCTGGGGAGCTTTAAAAGGTATTAATACCTGGCCCCACCTCCCCAAATTCTGAGTTAATTGGTCCAAGGGGCAAATTGAGTTTTGAGATCTTTTGAAACTCCCCCAGGTGCCTCTCTGGAGAGCCTGGGTGGGGAACTCCTGTCTAGAGCCTTCCTAGGAGGGGCCCTTTGAGGTGGATGCCACGGGACGGCTTCGTAGAGAAGACATTCTAGACCCCAGGAGTATCTGGAGATTCTGACCTGGACCGTGGACACCCCGTGCTCCCTTGCCCTCCCCTGATACAGGATGCTGTCTTGGGACTTTGGCTTCTCAGGTTGAGGAAGTAAAAGTCCCTAATGAGACACGTCAAAGCACTCTACACTCACGTTGAGAGCTAACCTAAGTCCAGGGGTACAGGGGTGCCTACATGTATGCACACACACGCCCAGAAACACGCAGACTCACTCGCACACGCTGAGTGAAGGAACCAGTGGACGAATGGGCACCCCCCACCTTCCAAGGCCCGTTCTTCACACGAGGAGCTGAAGGAAGCACACAGAGACAGGGCCTTTGCTCTGACGGCTTTCAGAGGAGACACGTCACATGGTGAGCAAGCGGGATTCGCACGCACAAACTCACACACATGTAGCATCCCGGCGTGCAAGAGGGTAGCGTCTCCCACTCAACCCACTGTGCTTCAAAGTTCAAAATAGGCCTTGGCCCTCATGCTCCAGAGAAAAGCAAAGCTGTAGCCGAGAAACAAGAACGATTTCTTCTTAGCACTGAAGACTCCACGGGCCCAGGCCTGGTGAATTAGAGGCCACTTAGTGGGTTTTCGAGAGCGGTTCTGACTGCGCGTGCTATGCGCACAGGCCCAGGAAAGCCGCCTTTGCTGTCTCTGCCTCCCGCGCGGGCGGAGCAGAGAGCCCCTGTCTACCGTCCCCTCCTCCGTGCGGTTCCCTGCCTCCCAGCAGGCTCTGTTTGGGCAGCTGCTTCCTACCGCCCCGTTCCCCCCCATCGACGCTCCGGAGTGGCGTTCCGTGGGATAATCTCGTCCCGTTTGCACTTGGGTCTGAAAAAACAAACAATCCTAATTTCTTTATTAATCGATAAATGAATAACCAGCGTTGCCCTCTGTCTTGAAGGCTCTGCTCCCTTTCCCGGGCTCCCTCTCCAGCGAGGGCACAGGGCAATGCCGCTGAGGCCAAAGCCAGGCCCCGCCAGGACGTGTTTCTGGCCAGGCACACATGGGGACCCGAGTCGTGTGGGGTGAGCTTGCCCTGCTGAGAGTCCCGAGTAGCCACAGGCTTCGTGTTCCGCTGGAAACATCCCAGCTGTTCCCGAGCATTCTTTCCCCGAAGGGCACCATTCGGAGTGCTCGAAAGGCAAACTTCTCACAACACCGGCCGGGATGCGGTGGGGTGAGGACCTATCAGCAACGTCAGCAGCCCGGAGGGGCGGCCAAGGTCCCCTCCTCCATTTGGCGCCACCGACAGTGCTGAGCGCACCTGTGCTGAGAGCCGCTTCGCACGTGATCAGAGCCGCCCTTCAACCCAGGCGCTCTGGGATGACGCTCGCAAATCCCAGGCTCCAGGACGCGGCCAGACTTCTGCCAGGGGGCGAAGCCGTGGGCCTGCCCAGCCCCCAACCAAGACCGGACTCTGCGCAGGACTCGGACAGAAATTTCCCACGCAGCCTTGTGGCACGGGCAACCCCAGACCCTGCCAGCAGCTCTGCCTAGTTGAACGATTGGCCGCTGTAGCCACGAACCAGTGCAAATCTACCGAGGGGTCACTCAGATGGCCCGAGCTTCCCATGGGGTTATGAGTCCGGTCACCTCCGTGACGTTTGGGACTGGCTGTCATTCCGTCTGACTGTCGTAGGGGCCACACGCTCACAGGCCTTCAGAGCCAGGCGGATCCTAGAGTTCGCAAAACATCGAGGTGGGTGTAGAAGCCTCCCCCGGAGGGCAGCGCCACTCAAAACCTTTCCCAGCACCGAGAGGCCACGGGACCCCATGTCACAGGCTGGGTCTGGCCCAGGCAGTGGGTCTGAGCTCCATGTCTGGGACAAAGACATTCAGTGTTGGGCCTTCACCTGCCGCAGGAAGCAGGTGGCCCTCCGGGGGGAAGGCCAGCACAGTGCGTTACGGGAATAAGACAAGGGCCCCAACAGTGCATTTCTAGAAAAGAGAGTTTTTCTAGGAAAGGCATCATAAAATAAAAAAAGCATCAGGTCATCATTCCAACGGATAATGAAATTATTGCAACCCCCTTACATTAAGCCAACGTCCCACTGACATATGGTGTAAGATATATCTTTAACTTTCCAATATCATTGATACCTTCTTCCAAGTCACCGTATCATAAATTTCTAGAAACATATGACCAGGTGGCTTAATTAGTGCATTGCACCTATTTTTACACGGGTCTGTCTTTTATTATTCTGAGCTTCCACTTTGCATTGGAGACGCCAAAGGAAGCTTACCATTCCAGGGAGTTATTTTAAAGCTATTTGGAGCAAGTTCCTGCCAGCACCTCTCCAAAAATAACAGGTGAGCTAATACTATTCTCTTTGGAAAACTCTTGATTCCGCTTTTAAGAACGTATTTTTTTTTTTTTTTTGCTAAATATCCAGAAGTGTTTTCACTTTTAAGTTAACTGAATATTTTCCCGTAGTTGCGTCTTCTATTCGGTATTTATTCAGTCTTTTCTCCACGTCTTGACTTAGTTAATACTGGGAGAGATAAATATGGCAGTTGCCTTTGCAGAGAAGCTCCAGTACATTAATATAAATTGTACACTCGTTCCCCCAAAGCATATATATGTTGTAAACCTGAAGACTTTTCACACAGCTGCTTACTGCTAAACAGTGCCTTGTCCAGAAGGGGACAATCTGTGTCTCTAATTGCTGTCACTGAAGCCGAGATTCATTATGTGACTTTCCCATTAAAATGTGAGCATTAATTTGTATAATGAAATATCACCCACTGCAGTGTTCATTAGCCATGCCCTACTGTATACGGCACATTGTTAGCTACCTAGAAACTGTAGTTAATTTCACTAATGGATATTTCCCTACTTAGTGTTTGGTAGGAAATTTATACTGTAACATTACCTCTTAAACTTTTAAGGAAATTTAAATTCAATCAATTACGTGCGACAAAAGTTTGGGACGTCATTAAGGCAGGAAGAGCAGAAATGGAGACCGAGTTGGAAATAAAACGGGCTTTCGGTCCATCTCAGAAATAGAAAAATGATGGAATTTTAATTCGAAACAACAAGAAAAAATAAAATCATCTCCTTTTGGAGATCTTTCTCTTTTTTTTTTCCCGTCATTATTCAGGTGTTTGCTCCCCTACACACGCTCGCCTTTTAGAAAAGGAAATGGGAAAAACACGCGTTTTAAACAACTCAGTTCGGAAAATTTATTCAGCGTGCTCTGATATTTATTCGGTGTGTTGAAACAGCCTGGTTACCTTACGTGGAAGAGGAAACAGAGAAGCTTCGAAGGTAAGGTGTGCACGCACCAGGCAGACGGTACCCGGATCGGGCCAGCAAAAACTTCTGTTTCCCACCCACGCCGATGTACCGTTTGGGGCTCGGGAAGCAGCTGGAAGGTGCCAGGCGGTTTCCAAGTGAGTTTGAGGAGTTCACCGTCTCCATGACGCTGGGACCGATTCCATCCCACCTTTCATCCTGGGGGCTCAGAACACCCCAAACAAGCCACAGTGACCATTTGTTGACCTGTCCGACCACTTCCCTAACCTCACTGTGCGAGCAGGGAAACTGAGGCACATGGGGTCGGGGAGGTGGGGTAAAAGAAGAGCCAGAATGCACAGCACTTCCCTTCGAAATCACCTGGAGGCTGCGTCCACACAACTTGTGAGTACAAGCCACTTCTTTCCCTCCTGCGGGGTATGGCGTAGACACACGCTGTTGAAGAAATGTTGTATTAATTCCCTAAAACAAGCCAGAAAGTCACTCAGAAAAGCAACGACAGCGATACAGTGCGGGGGGGTGGGAGAACGGGGATTCCAGATTAGGACGGTCTGAATTACGCCCCGTAATCCAATGCTGGGCAGCTCTGGGTCAGTAACTTCATGTCTCTGGGGCCCAGTTTCCTCCCTGCAAGGGGGCGGCAGGTGGAACCTCGGTTCCGAGGTGCCGCAGGGATTAAGGAGATAGCTGGTGTGCAGCGTCCGGAAGGCGGTGGCTGCCTTTGCTGCTCTGCTGTTCCGGGAGCCCTGTGGGCTGAGTTCTGCGTTCGGCCAGTTGTAGACGCAGCCTCAGTCGCAAGGCAAGATAACCCCCAGGCCCCCCTCCCCGCCCCTGCTGGGTGTGCAGCCATGTGGGGGCCGCAAGGGAGACTCTGTCACTTCCTCAATTCTCTCTGGTCCCATAAGAAAGGCTCAAGAACGAAGGCGACAGCAGGGAGGTGCCTCTGAGTGTCCCCCCCAGCCGACGCCCAGGAGGGTGGGCAGTGCCCGTCAGCCCAGGGCCAAGCCCGCCCTGACCACAGCTGAGACCCTGGACAGCCACCACCGGCTTCCCTGCGAGGGTCTGTTCCCACAAAGAGGCTCCTGACTCGGGGCCAGGCCCGTCCATGCAGCACATCCAAACCAGATTAATAAACCACCTGCATAATTTGAAAAGGAGAATAAAACTAATCAGATTTATTTTTAATTGGTCCCTGAACTTTTGTGCCTCCCAGTTTTCAGGAGTGAGGTTACTTCTCACATTTCGCTGCAGTGGTCATTCCTGAGATGACGGTCTGACGCTGCAGCCCACACACGGGGTGTCACACCCACTGGGGACAAACGCACACCCCCGGCCTATCGGGAACCCGTCAGCCTCCTGTACACAAAACACACGCATTCGACCCTCCAGAGTGTCCCCAGGGGACGACCTTCCCGGGGCAGGGGGAGAAGAGGGGTGCTGATGGGAGAATGGGGGGCTGATCTGTGGACAGGCTGACCTTGAGGGAGACCTTGGGGACACCGTGGCCTCCTGCTACAGGTCACGACTAAATGTTTGCTGATGCATCATTCATTGATGTACTGTGATGATTAATTTTTTGTGTGTCAACTTGCCCAGGCCCCAGGGTGCCCTGATATTTGGTTAAAGATTGTTCTAGATTGTTCTGGATTGTTCTGGATTGTTCTGGGTGTGTCTGTAAGGGTGTTTTGGGGTGAGATTAACATTTGAGTTGGTACACCAAGTCAAACACATCACCCCCCTGCTGTGCGGGCAGGCCTCGTCCAATCTGCTGAAGGCCCCAAATAGAACAAAAAGCTGAGTGAGGGAGAACCTGCTCCCTGGGCCTGTCTTGGAACTGGACCCAGGTCTCCTGCATTTGGGCTCAGGCTCAGGCTGGAACGCACACCGGGGGCTCTCCCGGGTCTCCAGTTTGCCAGCTGCAGGTCTCGGGACTTCTAAGCCTCTATAATCACGTGACCAATTCCTTATCATGAATCTACCTACCTGTCTCTACGTATCTATCTCCTGTCGGTTCTGTTTCACTGCAGAGCCCTGACTGACAGTCTCCATTTGGACCCTGCACTGACTGGCTCCGAATTCGAATCCAGACATCATGCTCTAGAAGAGAAATTGCCGACGCCCAGCGATCGGGTCCTAACCGGCCCAGAGTGAGGCTTCCAAGAGGAGAGAAGTTCGACCCCGGCAGGGCTGGGCAGCAGCCAGCATCTACCCCACCTGGACCCGGGGTGAGCGAGGCAGCCTCGGGGGTCTCGCCGGCCTTGGAGACCCCTGGGGTCCTGCGGGTGCCTCCCGCAGTCCCCGTGGACCCGGCTGAAGCTCTGGGGGCGGCAGACATGTCCTAACTACCTGCAGGGTCTTCCCAGCCCCCAGGTGCTCGGAGCAACCCGACGGGCGCGTCTCCTCGGCACCTCTCTCACAAACAGATGCGAGGAGAAGCACGGTAATTGAGTTAATGCGGTGGAAAAAAAGAGGAAAGTGGTTTTTCTCAGTCAGTGTTTTGTGATCCAGACTTCTAACAAAGACAGAGCGGGACAGAAAAATCCAGAGAGCGAGTCACCTCATCTCCAAACCAATTAAAACATATTTATTAATATTGCACGTCGGGTTTTCTGATGCGCTCATATGGCTCCGTTATATAGAAACTTCAAACGATGGCATTTTGGAGAACACGCGTTTTTATCTCACGGACCACCGTCCTCTGGCCACGTCATTTGGAAACACGGAATTATACCGCGTGTGGAGCTCGCGCTCACGCACGAGGAGAGAGTCAACAGCAGAACGAGGAAGGCAGGGAAGGCGGTTCGGGGCGTCCTCACCAACGTGAGCCCCGCGTGAAATCATTTATTAACAAATAACTTGATTTCGATTTTTAATTACGCGTGTAATCTACACTTTTGCATTGTCATAATGGATGTTTACTTCGGTGGTTTAGAACACGTCGCGCTTTCTGTTCTATTCAAACGCACAAGTGTAAGCATTTTCCAACTTCTTTGTTCTCCGATAAAAAGGAAACCGATCTTTATCTGGTTACCATTCTGCCTTTTAAACGCCGCCAACGCCGTTTCCGAGGGGTGGTGGAGGTGGTGTGATGTTTCCACGGCTTCTTTCATTTTCTCCCTCATTCTAGGAAGTTTCCAGAATGCCCCTGTCCACGGCCCTGTCTTGCCTCCCTCGGTGTCTTTAAAGACTCCAAACTTCTTAAGTTTGTGAAGCAGCAGAAGTTCGGAAAAATTCATCTTTCTCAAGCTCTAAAACTGCAAAAAGCAGCATCTATTTGCTCCTACCCAGGTACCCCCGGACTTCCGGATGCTCTGGTCCTGATTTACCTGGAAGCATCTGCCCTGCCCGTGGACCCGCGGCTCGGCCGAGCCTGGCGTCGGGAGCACTGAGGAGCCTCACCCCTGCAGGTGACCTCACCGTGCTGAGCCACCGCCCAGCTGTGAACCTGGCCCGGGTTCTGTCACTACATCGAATAAAACACGAGACACACCTGGCCTGGGTTGCACACTCCTCCGACACCTCCACGCTGGGTGCCCCATGGACAGACACCCTTGTCCTGGAAGTCTGTGGGGCCCCCCACCAACCATGACAACCCAAAGGGACACTGGCTCCAATCTGGGGAGGAAAACGGGCATTGGTCTAATCTGAGAAAGCCAGATGTCTAAGATGACTTTCCTCAAGCCTGGTCACTTTCACTAATTCACTTGCTAATTCATTCATTCATCGAATGCTTCCTGAGTGCACACCTTGGGCCAAGCCCTGGGGGCACAGGTGGACAAACGGACACAGCCTTTGCTCTCATGGAGCTCACATTCCAGCAAACGGAGAGAGACGACAACAGAATCAGATGGGGTGAACGCCGGGGAGAAAAAGGAATCCGGGAAGGGAAGGGAACGCCTCACAGAGAAGGGGGTATCAGTGCCGCACCCCGAAAGGGAAGGAGCAAGCCATGCGGGTATCTGGCAGAGAAGTGCAAAGCGCAGAAACCCTAAGGAACTCGGGGACCGCTTCCTGCACTCCCAGAGAAGGGGGTCTTCCCTTCCGTCGGTCCCCAGGAAGCCAGCACCTGCAGCCTGACTGCCAGGCTGTGGCTCCCGATGGGTTCACGCGTCCCGTGGGGAAGGGGCCACCTTCCCTAGTGCACTTGTCCCCTGTGTGTCCCCTCACACAGCACAGGGATGACGGGATAAAGTCACTCACTCACTGGAGCATTTGTTCTGTCATTCAACCTTCCAGATAAATCATCATGCCCCCTACCAGGTATAAAGTGCTTTTGCAGGCACGGGGGTTACAGAAATGATGGCCGTCCCAAAGACAGACGATACTGGCGCCATCACGAATCTGAGATTCTGCCGGGTGGGGGTGTCAGGGAGACAAAAAACACGTAAGGAAACAAACACTCGACCCGAACAAGATCGTTTCTGAAAGTGCTAAGTTTACGGAGAAAATGAAGCAGGGAGCAGGAAGGGTGGTCAGGGATGGTCCCTCCGAACAGATCCCATTCAGGTGAAGCCCCCAGGGAGCACCTGGAGGAACGGCATTCCAGGTGGGGCAGTGGCGGGAGGAGGCCCTGCAGGAGGAACAAGCAGCTGCACTGGAGGCCCAGGAGGGAGGCCAGCAGCCTCTCAAAGAGAGGAGGAGGAGAACGAAGAGCGGTGCAGGATGGGTTCCGGAGCGAGGTAGGGCCGGGTGGCACCGGGCCTTCTGGGAGAGCGTTGGGACCTTGCGCAGAGTTTTAAAAGACCCCTCTTTGGCCTGAGATGCCCCCGTGAGAGGCATGCTCTGGGAGGAGCAGGGCCTGGGATGATGCCCACCTACGCCCAGGGCATTGAGGCAGGAGCATCCTGTGCCCGTCCGTCCTCGGGCTCCCCTCGGTGCCAGGGAGATTTGTAGGCACCAGGTGAGATTCCAGGTGAGGGGCCCCTTGTCTTTAACCACAGGACACACACGAGGCCCGTGGGTACTCGATATTCCCGCGCGACCCTGAGCTGCTTTATCGATTCCTCGGGAAATAAACCACAATTATTTTTGAAAATAGATGGCGTGTGTTTGTCTAGCCTCTGCAGCAGCTCACACTCCGGTAGATAAAGCGTCAGAAGAAAAATCAAAGGAAATGGAGGTGTCCATATCTCAGATAGATTTTTGGGGGGATTATTGTCAACGTGCGAACGACTAGCAGAAAAGCTAAACAGGACGATGGCTGAGGGACCAAGCAGAGATGTCCACTGCCCGCCCTCGGCCAGCCTGAAGCCAAAACCAGAGAAAACCAGAGGGGTCTGGCAGCCATGTCCCTCTGTCTGCTTAGGACCATCTTAGTTTTTCTTTTCGGGAGACCCGGTGGGGAGAACACTCCTCTCCACCCGCGTAGCTCCAGGAGCCTGACTCCCTCCACCTGGTCCCAGGGATGAGCCCGTCGTCCTGGACACCCGGGGAAGATGCTCCAGTCCCTCCCACACCTGAGAGAGCCTGAGCTGGGCTCGCATCACTCACACCCGAGCGGGCGCGGCAGGTGCTACTTAGGCCCGGCAGCATCCGGAAGCCGTCAGCATCCGTCCTGGAGCCAAAGGCCTGGGACACTCGAAAGCCACATCTGCATGTCCGTGGGTCATCGGGGAGGGTGATCGTCACATGGCAAATTAGGCTATCAGGGCCAGTTCCGACCCACACGGCAGCATATAGACAGGCCCGGGGAGAACTTTCCGGTGTGAGTGACCGACACGGTGGTCAGACCCGGGCCAGGGCGGGGTTCTCCTCCTCCTCTGAGCTGTGCCCCCCTGACGCGCCCCGCCCTCTCACCTGTGTGTATCCTCAGGTGCACCTTGAGGTGATGAGACGTCCGGAAGGTCTTCCCGCAGTACGGGCAGTCCTTCATGGCCGCGCCCAGGCTCCTGTCGCGCAGCAGCGCCTGTTGCTGGACGCCGGCGGCTCTCCCGGCCTCCTCGCCGATGTCTGCAGCAGAGGAGAAACGTTCTCACGTCACTTTGGCACATGTCAGGAGCTGTTCGCACCAAAACTGCTAACGCCGCGCAAAGCTAAACATGCCAATACCACACCTGTCTGTTTCGTTCTTTAAAATCTGACAGAATGCTGACAATTCATGTATTTTCTTGTTATTCTCTTAAATTATTTCATCTTTCCTATCATCATTTTAAGCGGCATATGGTACCTTTATATCGAACTGAATTAAACAAGAAAAGAAACAGCTGTGTCAGCAGCTGGTTTGATTTTCTTCTTTTGCTTAGTTCCTATTAAATATTTTTTTTTTCCCCAAAAGTTTAAAAATGTTCGTGTTTGTTGAATCTGATTAATTTATAATACGGGCTAGCTGGAAAGTTCACTCTGAGACGGAAATCATATTTGCATTACAGCAAGCAACACATACAAAAAAAAAATGTGGCTCAGCTGAGTCCCTAAGACACGCAGACACACAGCTATTTCGGGACAGGAAAGAAAATTATCCAAAACCGATCATTTCTTCCTTCGCGGAGTCTTGCATCCATCGCTGGCTGGTGGAATCTCATGAAAGGGAGAAGAAAAAGAATGGAAATGCAGTTCCACAATTAGCCCGCGATAAACGTATAGCGACATATTCAAAGTCACACGCAGAACTCAGCTGCGAGACTCCCGCAAACTCATGGCGCCGCGGTTCGATACCCGCGCGGCGACTCGAGAACGTCCTCTGTAAAGTATCAATACAAATTGTGCCTCCTGCTGTTATCTGGTATGGAACCCGAACCATCAGAAAACGGAATAAAATTTACACGCGGCCGCCTTCTGCACAAAAGTGACGGGTCATCATAGTAGCTAAAACCGGGAAAGTATCTAGCTGTCGGAGGATATGTCACGGCAACACCCCAGGCCTGACATCACGCTGCCAAAGAGGCGACATCAGGAGACGAGGGCAGGAGCTGGGAATTTGCTTCTCGGAGGACGGGAGACAAGAGAGCCCTTTCTGGATTCATTTTCCTCCTGCCTCTCGGGCCTCCCCACAGAGCTGGGGTCTGAAGGCCTGGCCCGGAGTCCAAGCTCCCGAGACTAGCAGGGTCCTCGCCGTAGCTTGTCCAGCCCACCCTCCGGGCCTCACTAGGAGAACAAGGGACCCTCTGGGATAACGAGCAGATCTGTGAGCTCTGCAGAGACAGGAATAAACAAGATTCGTGCCTTCCAAGCAACGGAAAATGCAAACTGCTTTTATTCTGCGACATCCGTTCCTGGTGTTCTCTGCTAACAGCCAAAAGGGACGGACTTATAGACCACGAGCAAGACGAAGGCAGACATGTTTAATTCCTATTTGGACGTTTGCTCCAAGCAACGGTGGAAACCCTCTGGCCCGGAGCACCCTCTCTGCAATTAGAACGTGTACGACCTCATCCTCACCCCGGGAAGTTTCTTTGAAGGCCCACTTTCAATTCTATTCTCCCCAACTCTTCTTACCAGCATTGGAAGAACTATTCAAAGAATATAATTACGCAGATTTTTTATTTTTTGCCTTATAATTTTGCACACATAGAAGGACTGAGCTCGTCCACGTCTAGAAATCAGAGTGGGTCACCTCACCCCATGGAGCCCTAGATGGTGGCTGTCCGGAAGAATGCGGAAAGGCCACCAAAGACGGCAAGGGCGTCGGGCACAAGACAGCGTCGCAATGTCATGGCAGACACGTGCTCCACACGCGCTCACGGCGGGTGCTCCGCACCCTGCAGGTCGAGCCCACAGGGGCTGCTGCCAGGGGGAGTTCACTGACGGCCCGGAAGAACATGCCGGATGCCAATTCCCAGCCAGCCACAGCCCAGGTCCAAACAGCTGCCATGAAATCTCCATCAGCCCCGTTCCCTTCCCCTCCCCACTTCCGCCCGACACCCTGCATTTGCCGTCCCAGCAGCACTGGGCTTTCCTTTCGCTGTGGTCACGGGGTCAGCTTAACGCAACGATGAGCCCGTTTAAAATCCCGCCCAAGTGCTCCCGGCAACACGGTCAAGACCCCCAGTGTAGGTCAGGGGGCCGACAGCTGTTGACAAGAACTACAAGCCGGACTTGAGTGTCCTGCATGCCAGCCCCAGGACAGAGGTGCCACCTTCTAAGTTGAGCCCCCGCTGGCCCTGTGTAGCAGGGTCTGGGCGACCCCCAGAGCTTCCTCCAAGGAGGCCGCCTGCGCAAGCAGGAGCAAGGTGGCAGCCGTCCCATAGAAGCTGCGTCGGCATGATAGGGGCGGCATATTCCCGCAAGAGCTTTTGGGGGGTGCTTTCCCGGGGCGCGTTACAAATAAACACGGAGAGAGGGCTGTTCCGGAACGTTCTATGGGAAGTTGAGGATGAGGCCGTGCCTCGTTGCCTGTCGCTCCAAGTGATGGCCTGAATCTGTTTCCTTTTATCTTCCTATCTTGGATATGTGTGGCCCAATAAAAAGAATAAATTTGTAAGATAAACAGCTTTCTTTGCAGATTTAAGAGTCTAATTTTCACTTTACACAGAAACGGTTTTTTTTGGAGGGCCCCGAGGCCTGTGCCGTTTACTCTTAGACTAATCCTACTGGAAAAACAAACTCTGAGCAGCGAGGAAGGGCGGTTGCGGGTGGTCCCGGGAAGCGTCCAG
Source organism: Indri indri (assembly GCA_004363605.1). Classification (NCBI taxonomy): domain Eukaryota; kingdom Metazoa; phylum Chordata; class Mammalia; order Primates; family Indriidae; genus Indri; species Indri indri. The sequence continues at coordinate 4,025 of RJWJ010024938.1, read as the reverse complement.
AGAGGCTGAGAGCCCAGCGCGGCGAAGGCTGGGGAAGCTCCGGCCACACACTCGGGAACTGCGTGCGGGTCCCCGCCTGTGCCCGGACGGGTGTCGGCAAGCGCTCGAGTGAGCCGGAGTCAACCCGGCCCCAGCGAGAACCCCAGAGTCTCATTCAGGGAGGAAGATGAAGCCGCTCTCCGATTCCTTCTGCTGGAGTGTGGAAGCCTTCGTATCCACCCCTGCAAACTGCAGGATCCAGTCCCACGGCTTCACCTGGGACCCCACCCCGTCAGCCAGGGGACAGCGGTCCCTGTCCCAGTTGCAGACAGGCGACCCCAGGACACTGGTGGCAGGAAGAGAGAGGAACAACACAAAAATTGCATCTGTGATCCTTCGTCAGACTGTTTGTGAACTGGTTTGAGTTTTTGTTATTTTTTTATTTTCAACTTGCTTTTCCTCCAACCTGTGATATTTCGTCCCTACCGATGGACGCGTTCCCTAAACGTGTTGGGGAGGCTGAAGCTGGGAGTGTGCACGGGGTCAGCCTCAGACCTGCCGCCTGCTCCTCCGTGCTCATCTGTGAGCGGAGGGACATCTCTGCCAGCTCCTTGCTAGGTGCTGAGCCGGCCCCGGGAGCAGGGCGCCGGCTCCAGGCTGGACGGCGTCTTCCTGCCGAACGCACCTCAGCCTGGGTGTGCTCTGGGCCCCCTTGTGATGGAGAAACAGCTGCTCCTGTCACCTCTGTTTCCTTCCTTGACCCCACTGAGTAATAATGTGGGCTCATCTGTTCAGAAGTCGACGTCTTGTATGGATGCAGCCAATATTCCCGCGGGACGCAGGCTATGTGTGCAACCCCTGCCCCCCCGAGAGTGTTAGCCAAGAACAGGTGAATTGAACTCGGCGTCAAACAACTCCACCAGCTTTTTCCTGCGCCTACAAGCTGAATGCAATTTGCTTAAAAAATAAAAGAGGAAATGGATTCAAATCACTCCAAGTTGCATTTCGAGAATATGTTATTGGGGGTAAGGAGACGGCGGACCTTCCTAATTTCGTCTTGTACGTTGCTGGTTCTGATCCTCCAAGGGTGATGAGGTTTGCCTGGACCAAGGTGACACTAAGGTGCACACCTTCCCCAAGAACGCACAGGGAGGGTGGCAGGGATGGCCCCCAGCTATGAACAGGACGAGGAGTTGGGGATTAAAACTAGCTGTGGATCAGCTCGGACTCATCATCCACTGAACCAGACAGACAAAGAAGCAGGTGCTTAGAGACACAACCAACTTTCCAGAAGTTAAAGCCTAGACACACACAACATACTACCAGGGGTTGTCTGGAACCGTTCCTGAGACTGGCTATCTCGCCGCACACAAACGCGGCTTGGATTTATGGTGCCTCATTGCACACTTAACTTTCCTCATACATGATGTGTCTGGAATTTACACACTTGCTTTATCAAATGATTTTGTACTTTGAGGGTAGATTTCCCTCCAGGCTATCTTTAAATGCCAAGCTTCCTTGGGACGTATTTAAAATAAGTGTGTTTGTCAAGAAGGCTGACTCAGGCGGTGGAATCGTCCTCCTGGGTCCCCAGTGTCTGGCTGTCCCTAAGCAAGTCCCTTTGCCCTGGTCCCTGGTTCCCATGTGACCCGTGAGGACTGGACCTCCAGCTCTGGCTTCCTGCAATTCTGCAACACTGGCAGCGTGCCAAGCCCCACCCAGGCCGTCTCTGCCCACCGCCTATCTGCTGGCCTCTTCTCCCACCCTGGCCTCCCCCTGTAGCCAAATGAGAACCTGAGGATGAGTCTTAAAGAGATGGGGAGAGATGGCCCTGAACGGGACAGCAAATGCTCCCCAAACGGTCCACGTACCCCGACATTTCCCAACTCCTTTCGAGCTAAGCAGAGACCAGGTGACCAGCTCCAGCCAACAGAGGGAGGAGACAGACGCAGAGGAGAGAGTGCTGCGGCCCCTCGTCCCCAGAAACAGAGGGCGCCTGCGTCGCTGGGTCACCCGCTGGATACGCACCCACGACCCACACCAGGCTTTGCAGACTAAGAAACAAACCCGGGTGACCTTAAGCCGCGGAGAGTCGGGGGGTTGCCATTGCGGGAGGAGATCAGGTGCTGAGGAAGAAGAGGCAACCTGCTACCGGTGAGGACGTCTGGGTTTAGACCCAATTCCCAGGGAGTCCTCTGAGTTCACGAGAGCCGGAGACGGAGGCCAAAACAGGCAGAGTGAGATTAAAAAAAAGGGAAAAAAAAGAGAGAGGCGTCTTCTTACACTGTGCATGTCCTCTCAGTTCTCACTTCTTCTTTGCCCTTTGCATGCCCAAGGGCACATTTTTGGAAAGATTTCCCTTACAAAAATCATAATGGTGATGATGAAGATGATGACGACGATGGTGCTGAGGTCCCTGCGCTGAGTGGAGAATCGCCCCAGCCATCTCCCTTGGCTGAGGTCGCTCTCTACACACCTGGACACTTAGCACTTTATAGGAGAAAATGCCATGGTGTTGTAATGTCTATGGAACTTCCAGACACCAGAAAATACATTTTCCCAGATGAGTTTTCAACTAATCCTGAAAGAGCATCTCAAAATCACAGCTCTCACTTCATTAACGGAGAAAAAGACTATTTGTGGAATCTAAGGAGTGAGGGACAGTTCAGTGGGTCACACAAAAAAAATCACACCTTTCTTAATGTTCTTGCCCGCGTATATCCGTGCTCTCCGATCTTTGCAGAGACAAGAAAAATGCTAACACCTTGGAGAAAGTCCAAGGGAATGTACGGTTACACTTAAAAGGTTAACACGTTCCCTTATTTTGAAAACTTTAAAATTGACAGACTCGAATAAAGCAGTAATTGCAGCGGTAGAGATTCCCACTCGGGCGCGGTGGCTCACTGCTGTAATCCTAGCACTCTGGGAGGCTGAGGCAGGTGGATTGTTTGAGCTCAGGAGTTCGAGACCAGCCTGAGCAAGAGCAAGACCCCATCTCTACTATAAAATAGAAAGACATTATCTGGACAACTAAAAATATATAGAAAAAATTAGCCAGGCATGGTGGCGCATGCCTGTAGTCCCAGCTACTCGGGAGGCTGAGGCAGGAGGATTGCTTAAGCTGAGGAGTTTGAGGTTGCTGTGAGCTAGGCTGATGCCACGGCACTCTAGCCTGGGCAGAAGAGTGAGACTCTGTCTCAAAAAAAAAAAAAAAAAGATTCCTGCTCAAGTGAAGGGCTCCTTTTATTTTTAAAAGTGCTTCAAAATTAGTATGCATAAAAATGATAACATTACCCTAAACAATCCTATTTAACTCTTGGAAGAGGTCGCTCACACCTTGGGTCAGTAGTAACTTGGTGTCCTTGTCTCATCAAATTTTCGGTTTTTCCGACGGCCCTAGTCATGTTAAACAGTTAGGCCTTAGTACGGATTGACGAAAGTATTTGTCTAACTAAAGAGCTATTTTAGAAAAGGGTGCGCACTTACGAGAAGGCCGCAGGCAGCTTCTTTCTGGGTTCTGGGGAGCAGGGTGGGGCTGGGCCATGCCGGCCGGCCCTGCGCACGCCAGGCAGAGAAGTAGAACCTTCTCCACGCCATCCCGTCTCACCCTCAACCCAAACTCAAATCTCAACAGAGCTCCATTTGCTTGTGGCAAGATAGGGTTTCTAAAATTGGGGAATTAGGTCATCAAAAGGCTAAACTTCTTTTTTTTTCCAAAAAAAAAGGAGACAAAAATATAAAATACCAGGATTTCAAATAGCTTCTCCAAAGCAATATTTTGATGAGTTAAGTGAAAATGAATCAGAAACACATGCATTAAATTTCCCTTAAAATACGCAAGGGCTTCCAGATCAAGAACTGTGGGCCCAGTGGGTTTCGGGTTTTACTAAGCCCGGAGCCCTTTCTCAATTGCCGGGGGCGTCTGCGGAACTCGCCTGCTGGCAACTGGGCCACTCAGCGGTCTCTCCCTATTGGGACTACTTGAAGCTGCTGTGACAACAGCCTCTCAATCCTCGGCTGCCACCTCTCGCCAAGGCCCTGGGGGC
>RJWJ010024937.1:0-24274 GCA_004363605.1 Indri indri | reverse complement strand
TAAGCAGTGTCTCAGAGGTCAGAGCAATGACTGCTTTTCTGATTTCTAGAAAGATAAGGGGTTTCTGAGTGTAAATAGAACGGGAAAAATTAAAGTGCAAAATATAAATAAATATGATTATGTAAAAGTATAAACTTACAACTTTAAAAATTAGGAAAATATTGCAACAAATCTGAGACAGCTCATTCTGCTCAATTCTGAATTCATAACATGATCCCCAAATCTGGTTCCCCTCAAGCATTTTCTATCTTAGTAAATAACATGACCAGGCAGTTGCCATCAGTTACGTACCTAGGTAATTTTTTAAATATGGAAGATAAGAGAAGAAAACTTGAGAGACAACTAGTAATGTCTGTCACTTCTCTGACAATGAGAATTTTGGCTCGTATTATCCTCAACATGTCTTCTCAATTGCTCAAGCCCAGAATTCACAGAAAGTAGTCTCAGAATTGCTAAATCAGCCTGCTGCTGAAAGCCAACCTATAAACTAGAGGTCAATAGTTCCTTGCAGGCCAGGCATGGTGGCTCATGCCTGTAATCCCAGCACTTTGGGAGGCCAAAGCAGGAGAATCACTGGAGCCCAGGAATTTAAGTCCAGCCTGGGCAACACAGCAAGACCCCATCTCTACAAAAAAAACAAGAAAAATTAACCAGGTATGATGGTACACACCTGTAGTCCCAGCTATTCAGGAGGCTAAGGCAGGAGGATGGCTTGAGCCTGTCAGTTTGAGGCTGCAGTGATCTATGATGCCACTGTATGCCAGCTTGAGTGACAGAATAAGACTTTGTCTCAAAAAAAAAGATAATCCCTAATTTCTTGTGAATTTTTTAATCCATAATAAAATACATAATTATTAAATGTACAATTTGATGAGTTTTGACAAATTCATACACCTATGAAATATCAATATCTACCTTTATTTAAGATAAAGAACATTTCCATCATCAAATTGTAGGATACAAAATTGACACGCAAAAAGGAGTCACATTTCTATACACCAATAACAAACTATCTAAAAAGAAAATTAATAAAATAATCTCATTTATAATAGTATCAAAAATAAAATACTTAGACACAGCCTGAACTGGGGACATTATTTATTTAAATATTTACCTTCCCCATTTCCTATATCCTTTCCTCCCTTACCTTTCAGATGTTCCAGATTGTTTTATTTTTGTCCGATGACTCTAGCTAGATTGTGATTCTCCACCTCAGCTGTAGCTGTCCCAACATCATGCAGACTAATGGAGGGCTCTCAAGGGAAAGTTTTAGCCAGTGGAGTTTCCTTCTTTCAAGGGTCTACTCTCCTTAGTCTCTGCCACCTTTTGGTTGTTCTATAATTCCCTCGAGTTGTGTGGGTTTATTTTTCCTCCAGAGTTTATAATACCTATCCATGGGAGAGACTGGTGTAAGCTCTTTCACCATTATCTGAAGAGGATCTCCCACCATAACATGTACCAATTTTGTTTTGCTGCTCAACCAAAAGAGCCTACTTTCAGTTTCTCAAACATAACATCTACTCCTTTCTGCCTCAGACACCTTGCAATGATTCAATTATTCCATCTTCCTGGAATGCTTGCTCTGCATACCAACACACACACACACACACACACACACAGTTTATACTCATGCATTCTTCAAACCTCACGTTAATGATTTTATGTATTATGATGCGGCCTTCCCCTACCACCTGGACTAAACCAGTTCTTCCTATTATCTTCTCCTAATGCTTCTGATTATTTTACCCCATAGCTGTTATCACCATTTGTGATTTAGGCTTTTTATCTGTGATTACTCGATTAATGTTTGCCTTCCCCATTAGAACTTAAATTCCACAGATTTTTGCTCACAAATTTGTACATAGAAAACCTTGCTTTTTAACTCGCAAATATATAAGTAGTGCTGAGCAAGGGCCTGATACATAGTGTGTATTTTCAAAATATTAATTTAACTAATTTATTCATTAATTAATGGCTCCTCACCTGTACTGCATCTTGACTGTTTCTAATTAAATCTCTCCGAGGTACCTTTAACGTCATATGCCTCAAACAGAATCCATTTTCGACCAATCCCCACTTGTCCTCTTTTATTTCCAATAAAAATTAATTATAACCCTATATATCCAGGTGCTCAAAGTAGAAACTTCAAACCATTTTTAGGGGTTTTCTCCTAAAGAACACTTCCTACACATGTACTTCCTCAGGACATTTCGTTAGCCAAAAATTCTATCACCTTCTTTTCATTCTCTAACTGCCCCAGTTCGGGGCCTTATTTTGTTGTGTATTATTTCTACAGGTTTCTGTCTTGTTTCACTAGTTTTAGTCTTTCCCCCAGCCGCTTTGCCTTTTCTATCCATCCTTCCTCTCCCAAAAGATGGATATTATAATACAAACTTTCCATGCCCACAATTAAAATCTTTCCAGAGCTTTCTTTTTTAAAAAAACATAATTTGTGCTTAATGAGGGAAGAATGGGAGGCTTAAGTAACTTGCCCAAGATAACACACCTGGTAAGAGGTGGGGGTGGCGCTGGGATTTAATCCAAGGTCTGGCTGAGTTCTCAGTCTGTGCTTTTCCCTGGCCTTTCGGGTAGGCAGGAAACCTAATCCAAGCAGTTGAAAAAGCAAGGAAGCAGGTATCTCCAAATACAGTTAGCTCTTGCCTTCTGTTTTCTAAACACATATTGAATTCCTTAGAGAAAAAGTTTACTCTCCCGTTTATAAAACCCTTAAGTTCTGCACAGCTTCACAGCTATATGGAGCACACTATGCTGTCTTCCCTGAACCCTGTTACGGAACGTGCACTTTGCATAAAGGGTTGTGCATCACCCACAAACACTCGTTGTATTTTATCGCAGACACCTATTGGCGCAGCTCATTAATATACCCCTATTGTTGCTGTGAATATCCCAGGTGAAAGTTCAAGAATCTCAACATAGCTTATATTTTATTTTTCATCTGGCCCCCATTTATGGGGTAAACTTACAAAATGAAGAAGTTGGCTACTTTATCTTATATAACTGATCAAATCTCTCCCACACCCCCAGCCAGTTGTGTAGTCAGAGCTCTGTGTTCTATGCTAGCTCTCTGTGCTAGGTCTCTATCCGCAGGTGTCCTTAGACTCACCACCCCCTATTACTGGGCACTAGGAATTTATGTGGCTCCTCTATACTCTGTACAGGATATGAGGAGCCTAGATATCTCCCTCAGGGTGTCTGTCTTGCCATCTCCTACTGCCAAAGGTTCTCTGCTGCTCTGAGATGATGTTGGGGTGGCCCCAAGCCAAATACCAGGCCTCTCTCAGGGCCAGAATGCTGAAGGTATCCTTTAAAGTAGGCCGTGAACCCAGTGTCATTAGGAAATCCCATGCCAGCCTGCACGTTTTGTAGCCCTCCGATCCTCTAGATCGGTTCTGGACTGGGGGTGGATTAAATCTGCTCTCTGATCACCTTGCCTGTTTTCCTTCTCCTTCCCTTGCTCCCCTGAAGGAGGAAACAGCCAGCCTTTCACCTCCGTTTTCTTCCCAAGCTGATGTTCCTTTTGCCCATTTACCTGTCGGGCACAGCGAAAGCATATACAAGGTCTTAGCTGTAACAGAAGACCTAAAAATATTATCCCTGTTACACCAAATTTATAGAGTTTTCAATTTCATTTCTAGTCATGTACTCTTCTTACCACCTCCAGGCAGAATTAATTGCTATTACATCTCCCACAGTACCTTATTCATATTTTTATTTTATTATTTAGCACATTGTAATTATAATGAGCGGCATGTTTGCCTTTCCCACTAGACTGTGACTTCCTCAAGGATGGGGACTGAATCTTACTCATCTCTTTATTTCCCTGAAACCCACCACAGGGCCTGACACAGAGTAAGTGCTTGGTGAGAGTCTCTGATCAACACATGAGCATACCTGCTTACAGCTGATGCCGCCTTAAGGAAGGAAAACTGCCTGCAGAGGGTTGGAAAGGGAGGTTGTATTACCTTACGGAACGCCCTGACGTGGGACCTAAATCCTGCAACAGGCATCAGTTTTATTTCAGAGAGTGAATATTTTTAAAGATTTTCAGTGAAAGATAAATGCATTTTTATAATAAAAAATATCACATAAAGGTATTAAAGCATATTGATAGTGTAACAGCATATGCTTTGATAATGATTTCAAACTTACCGATATATTTTTCTTAAATATTGTGCCTTTAACAATTTCCTTATTCATATGTCAGGGAGCATCCATCTCAGAACATGAGGAAGCAAGAGAAGAATCATCTGCCCTTGTCCCACTAGCTTTATACACCCACCCTAGGTTATTATCTCAAGAAGGTATTTTAGATAATTTTCTTTATTCAATTGGATTTTTGAACATATTCTATTATAAATGTTTTTGGTCTTCTATAAAATAATTTCATAGCTCAGTGGGCAGACAAATTCGCCATGATGAAAACTAAGTAGGACATGGCTCAACAGTATTACCGCATATATACCACTTGTGACAGCATCGCAAGTGTACTTATCATCCAACCTTGGCATGCCTTTGATACCGGCAGCAATTACATGCACATTTGTAAAAAATATTCCAGCCCATATTTATATTAATTACTAGCATCAGAGCTTACATCAAATATGATTGGACAGAGGACTATTATTTACATGTGAACTTTTATTAATTAAAAGTTTTTATAAATGTATTAACTTGTTATATAAAACAGATATGCAAAAGAGATCAAAGCTGAAAGTAAAACAAAAACGTTACTCACCAAGCAAAGCCATAACTGTTAATATAATTTTTTACATCTCTTGAGTCTATAATTTAGTCTAAGTTGAAAATGTGGAGAAACTGGTTCATGTCACATGTGCCATTATAAAGAAAAATATTAAATATGATTTTCTTAAATTTTAAAGATGAACATATATAAGAGTAGAATTGCCAAACTTTGGATTGTTTCTTCACTATATGAAATAATAAATTCTCAAAAATCTTTCTAAAGAAGAAACATGGTTATGAAAATCATTCAGAGTTTGGAGCCACATTTTTGTTTTTAACTACAGTTTATAGTGACTTTGTACTGTATTTAACGATTACAAAATGTATATATTTAAATCACCTTGTATCTGCCATTTCTCGTGATTTTTGAAAGTGATCTTATTATTGTCAATGTTTATGTTTTATCCCCAGTTCCTACAACGCTGCTTTTCTGTTTCTGGGATTATTTATTTATTTATTCAGATTTGTCATTTGTAGAGCTGTGCTGCATTGCCAATTAATTTAGTTTATTTTTGTTTTGTTTTGTTTCAAGAAAAGTTTTTCCATGTTTAAGGATGTGGTCTTTCATTTAAAGGAATATCTTCTGCTTTAGAATTGAATTGCTTGCTGTTCCACTTGATCTGTTTTTTCCTTAGGGAAGTACAATCAAGTCTACATTAAATGTAATTTGACTTTGACATCTATCTTCCTATGAGAAGCATTTTGTTATTATCGTTCTTATTTTGCATTAATGGTTTTATCTGCTTTCCTCAAGCCTGTCCACCATGTCCCTATTTGTCATTTTTATCATGTTTATTCTTTTATTGTGGTGGTGATTGTTTCTAATTTGGCTTTTGTTTTAGTCATGTATTTAATGAATTTTCCCCTTCCATTTCTTTGATTTTCATCTACTTTTGGTATCTTTTATTACTTTTTAACCTTTAAATCTCCTTTTTATATTGGCATATTGACTATCATTTTGTTGAGAATATAGGAAACCATTTAACTCTCTCCTGATTTCTTTGAATACTTTCTCTTATGATACATTCTGCATATCATTAATGCACTTTATCGTCTTTTCCTTTTCTTGCTTGCTTTTTTACTGTATTAGTGTTAGCCAAGTATGAGTTCCTGTTATTTTATTATTCACCTTTGAATAAGCTACACTATTCCATTAAGAATGTGAATTATTTGTCATCTTTGTTTCAGTATTTTGCCACAAGAATTTTCTCCCCAGTTCTTTTCTCCTTAAAACAACTCTCCCTTAGTCTTCCCCCAAGAGATCAATGCGACCACGTGCCTTAATCCCAGGTTCTCTGTGGTGCAACCTGGTGATCACTGCTTCTCACCCACCTGCCCCAGCCTTCAGACTTCACCTCTCACAATTTTCCTGGGTAAGTAAATCAGATTGTGGAAAATGAAAAATAGCATGTCAGTATGGCTTCTCTTCCCCCTCCTGTTCCTAGTAGTCTATGGCATCAAAGTGAATTACTACTGGAACATTCTTCATTTATCCCACTACTTCCCTTACCCTTGGTTTATGTGGTTTTAATCATCAATTTATTTATTTATTCAAAATTATTTAACTCGTTGTTTATGTGTCAGGTAACCTTTGAGGTTTGGCAGATACTAATGTTCCTGACTACTTCAGACTTAAATTCTAGTAGAAGATGGGGATTAAAAAAACACATTAACAAATAAATAAATAAGATCTATTTTTCCCTATTTGATGGTCAGAGATAAATTATTTTTTAAGGCCATGTTTAATATTTATTTACAAGTGATCTTCCAGAAGGCATGGATATCACTGAGAAGCAGACCTCAAATCCTGCAGAAATGACAAATGCCAAGAAGCAAATATAATAGGATTTCCAGCTGGAGAAGGATGGAGGTGAGATGGTGGGCTGCTGTAGTAAGGATGGCAAGTGAAGGCCTCTTAAAGGAAAAATAAAGAAAGGATGTCATCCCACAGCAATCTGGGAAAGGAGCCTTCCAGACAGGATGGCAAGATTATACAGAGGCCTGAATGCCTGCAAGTTGCCATGTTTTAGACATACCCCTGGTTTAAAGATGTTCGTATCAGCTCTCAGATTTATGTTTACTTTGGCCCAAAATTTTCATAAGTTAGATAACAGTGAGCTTAATAGACTGTGGTCCAGTGGTATATCTGTTTCCTTACTTCATTGAATATATAAACCTCTCCTCTCCCCTGCCTCTTGTATTTTGCTTTCTGTTTTCTGCTTTTGTTTGTTGGTTGGTTTTTTACTGCCTTTGGAGAATTTTTGAGAATGAGCATTGACTAAAATTGCCTTTATTGTAACATCTTTACATTCAAGTTTTAATCAGTTTGAGTATCTAACTAAAGGCATGACTATGCAGAGCTATTTTGACGATGAACATTTGATGTCATTTTAATGAAAATGGGCAATAGAAATGCTACTTTCCCCAAAAGCATCGTCAAATATGAATCCTTCAAAAGTCCTCTGAAATAGCAGAACATGTGCAAATATTCCTTCTGATAGATGTTTGACCAAGTGCATATCTCATACAGATGGTACACTAAACTTCTCATTTATTTTATATTTGTCAAACAAACATTTCCTAAGAAATACAGGAAAAAAATTTAATATCCTGGCACCACACACTACAAATAAATTACTCTTTGACTCAACAAGCACATATGTAATGTTCAAGTGCTGAAAGTTGATTTGATAAAAACAAAGTTTATGATATCAATAAATTTAGGATATGTAGTTTGTCTAGGATTTCGACAAAAATAATATTACATTTGCTTTTAGGTAGTTTCTCTATTTTCCCCTGAAGAGAAAACAGAATAAAATATACCACTTGTTTGAAGCAACCATAGATTTTGAAATGTTTTAGAATCCCAAGTTGCATATCATTTTGCATCTTTTTATCTGCAAGTATAAATTTGGAAATCTTGGCACAGACTGATATATCACTGTGCAATATCAAATCTTATTAAGACCTCTTTTAATTGTGCCAGTTTAAATCTCTAAGGCATCAATGTTATCAAGAATGTTTTGTCTTTCCCCACTGTGGGGCTACTGCTGTGCTTTGGAGGACTGATTCTGGAAGCAAGTTTTCCAAATTAGATAATTTGCCTACATCTGTTTTTCTCCCAAACAAACAAAACAAGGACAACAATAAAAAAGCATCGGTAAGTACTCCAGGGCCATGCCTCTGAATTCATTCAGACAGCAAAAAATGACTATATTCTTATTAAAGACAAAAGTCAGTTTAAATTAATCTCATTTTAATTTTAATCTCTTCTGACACTCAGATTTTTTTTTACATATAATAGAGTATATTGCAAATAAAGGTAAAGTCTATTCACCTCCCTCCTTTCTAAAGGCAACTATCATCGTGAATTTAGTATTTCTATCATCACTGTACACATAAAAATGTACAATTTATACATTTAAAATAAACAGAATATGTAACAGAATACTTTAGTGTTGTTTTAAAAGTTTACCTAAGGCTACCACACATCAAGTATATTTTGTAATGGTCTGTTTTTCATTCAACGTTAGGTTTTGAGATTAGTATTCATCTATTTCATTCATTTTAATGGCTGTATAATATTTATTACATAAATATATAATGCTTTTTAAATGTCACTTAATGAAGGGTTATTTCTATTTTTTTAACAAATTTCCTTTTCATCTATTCTCTTTGAGGCAATTACAGGAATTTAGGATACTGTACTTTCAGTTTGATCTCTTCTACATCATTTGTCATGCTATTTAGTTTGATTTTCTGGTTTCTCTTTAATTTTCCCCAAATTAGCTTTTTTTATTAAATGCCAATATGTATGTTAACCTTAACAATGCAATACATTTGTTGGGTTGGCAGTCTGTTCTCGGTTCTTGGTGTGCTCTTGGCCAAAGAATGATCAGACACACCAATAGCAAGGCAAGTGCAAAATAAAGTTTATTGAGGAAGAGCAAGGTAGGTTTACAGAATAAGAGCAAGATAACACTAGCCACAGATGACAAGCAGGCCCCTGTTGTAGCAAGATGCTCTGGTTATGGACTGGAGTCCTGTTTTATATTGTCTGCATTGGGCCCTCCTCACAGTTCAAACATCACCATTGAACACTCTTGATGAATAGTTAATGCCCTGATAATTAGCTTTAAGTTACTCTAGGTCATTTTCCAGATCCTGTTGTGCCTGGGCTGTCTGGCCCATGGGCTAGGGAATTCCCTGCATTCTTTAGCAATTGGCAGAGTGTTTCTCCTTCCCCCAGGTGTGGCAATTGCCCAGGGCAGGATCAAGGTAGGGCAGCACCAAGATGGGGTGCCTGCTCTTGACCTTCTTCCCCAGGTGTGGCAATTGCCCAGGGCAGGATCAAGGTAGGGCAGCACCAAGATGGGGTGCCTGCTCTTGACCTTCTTCCCCAGGTGTGGCAATTGCTTGAGGCAGCACCAAGGCGGGGCACCCCCCATTGAACCTAGGAGAGCCAGAGGTCCCTCACTATCTACCTAACACATATACCAATTTATTTGTCGGCATTGATTCTGCATCCTACTCATCTCTCTAAGTTTAGTTTTCTTTTGGTTGAATGCATCTTTAAGTAGTTTTTGTCCTGGAAAATACGTGAATTGTAAACTCTTAGTCTTTATGTATAAAAGTCTTTTCTCCCTTCTTATTCTTCATAATCATTTATTTGAAGATAAAAATGAGTCATCAGAGTTTTTTTTCAGATTTTTGAAAGTAATTGTTCCATTGTATTCTGCTAGCAAAAGACCCAGATTAAGAGTCTGCCAAAAGTCTAATTGTTGTTCCTTTGTAGGTAATCTTCATATATATTTCCCCTCCCAGTAGAAAGCTTTTAAAATTTGAATTGATCTTGAATTGATCTTTTATGGACTGTAATTTCACTTTGACATTTCTAGTGGGCTTTTTTTTTTTTTTTTTTTTTTACTTAATCTGTTCAGGAATTAACTTTTTTTTTTCAAGATTCTGATAATTCTGTTTTCTATTAAATCTTCATATAAAGTTCTTCTCCCATTTTCTCTACCCTCTCTTCCTGGAATTCCTATAACAATTATGTTGAGTCTTCTCTTTCCATTGTCCATGCCTTGAATTTCTGTTTTGTATTTTCTATCTTTATCTCTTTTTACTGCCTTCTGCCTGATCTCCTTGAACCTGCAGTCTAATTCATTAATTCTTTCTTCAGCTGAATCTAGTATTATATTTAACTTCTCCATTGAGGTTTTTATGTCAGGGACTATATTTTTCCTTTTTTAACTTCTGTGTGGTTCTTTTGCATTTCTCAAAATACTTTAGTCTATCCTTCTCATTTTTATTTTGGTTTTTGTCTCTTGATTTACATTAAAATTTCTCAAGTTTGTTCTGCAACCTCCAGCCAAAGGGGTATAAATTTTTCAACATGTTGCATCTGACGACTGCTCTACTGGTGTTTTTTTTCTCTCACAAGGTATTTTATCTTACTGTAAACTTATCTTCAGCAGGATTTATTTACTTGGGAATTCTATATGTCCTGGATTGAGCAAGTATCCCTGCAGTGTGGTAAAGGAGTGCCTCTGCTTGGGGACCCAAGAATCTCAAGAATTCCAGCTTATATCCTGCAATCATCATGAATCCAGAACCAACCTTTGACAGGGCTCATGGTGTTTCTTCTCTCTCACAGGTGGCTCTTCTTTCCACCCTCGCCTTCTGCATGGACAAGCTTCCTTGCTGCTTCCCTAACCTGAGTAGAGGTCAAGCTGCCCTTGTCCTTATTTCACACATGACCTGAACATTTATGACTCTAAATTTTATAAAAGAGTTCCAAGTCCCCCATTTACATAGTGCCTAAAGCTGAGACTTTCCTTCCTGCTTCAACAAAATTCCCCTCCCCCACAAAAAATACACACCTCAGAGAGGAGATTCACTGGTTAAATACATGAAAGAAACCCACAAACATATCAATCTTAAACTCTACTGACTTTTCTCTCTTCAATTCTGGTGCTGAGGCGTTTGGTTTTTTTTTTATTTCAAGTCCAATTTTGTATTTAACAGTTTTTATATGTTTATATTTTACCCAAAATGTATTTGATGAAGGAAACAGATGCAAAAAGTTTACTGTAATTTTATTAACTAGAAGAACCCTCTCAGTTTCTCTTTGGATTCACGAGTATACACAGCTAGTGATTTCCACAGTTGATTGCCTTGAATAAGAAAATAATAATAATTTTTCTGTGAAAAGTGTATTCTAATCCTTTTGTGATTTTAGCATTTAGGGAATCTCATTAGTAAGGACCAAACTTTTTGACTCTGGGAAGAAATGTAACCCCTAAAAGAAATCTGGATTCATCTTATTTCATATCATCTTCAACATCAAAAGGTTTCATTGAATGAATATGAATATATGAATGAACATTTCACTTGCTTCACAAACATCAGGGCCTAAAATTGATTTCTTAGAAACTCAGTTCCTCTTTTAATGAAGGATAAAGTGTGGACATTTGCCAGTTCCCTGTTTTTCATTCTTCCACATGCAAAAATCTCTTGCTATTTTTTTCTTGGCATTGATGTTTGCCAATTCTTATAAATTTATTATAGAATTCAGCCTCCACTCTCTAATGCCAAGTGTTTAAATTCTTTTGTAAAAGGACTCTTGGCCGTACACTTTTGAGATGTATCCACTATTACAACCTTTGTTCCTTTATTTTTTATCATTTAGAGAGAGAAGAAAGAAAAGAAGTGAAAATGAGGACACAAAATCTCCTGATTTGGACTGAATTAACCCATCAGTGCATGCAAGAATTGAGTGCAACCAAAAGAATAAGACATTTCAGAACTTTTTGTTTGTTTTAACTTTAAACCAGTAGTACATGAAGAACAAGTTGCTCAGCGACATTAATTTCTAGGAATATTTTTATTTTGTCTTCCATGTAACCATATAATCAATTCCATTTATCTCTTTAACCAATAAAAGTAAAAATGAAAATCCCAACCAGTTCCTTTTTTATAAGGTTATCCAAATTGGAATCCACTCCTTCCTTTTACCAAAAAATTTTACAATTTACAACTAAAGCTTATAAACCTTTTCAGGCATTTTATAATGGCAGATCTCAGAGCCAGATGGTCTGAGGTCTAGAACAGTGTAGACTACGTAAGAACATTTACTAATGATTAGTTGATAATTGTCATAATTTTAACAATGGCCAATTAGCAAATCCTAATAAAGTGTGTAGAGGACTCATGAAAGTTAATCATGCTTGAATTTCTGCCATAGAGTAACCTCGTTTTAAGCAATATATAGTCCTAAAAATTACATGTTAATTGAACATTTATAAGTAAAAGCATAAGTTTTTACAGACCTGATATCATTAAAGATAATACTTTAATCTTTATTTCTGATTGATTTGTAATTGTCAGTGGGTCAACTGAAGTTCATCATTTTATGCTTCTTGCTTCTTTGTTAAATAACAAATATTTCTGTGCCCTAAGGACGATTATAACTTAAGAATACACTTTAAATTATTTTATAAAGTGAATAATTATTCTCCTCTTGATTAGAAAAGAGAGATACACTTACAATATGGAAATAGCTGTTGCTAAAATATTATAAGAAATTCCACTGGAAAATGTGAGGTGAAGGTGGTGGAAAGAATCTGCTGAGGGCAAGTTCTTCATAATAATCTCATTTAACCTCACAACACTCCTAGAAGTAGGAATTCTTTTACCCATTTAAGAAATCAGGATTAGGAGGAACAGAGAAGCTAAGTGGCAGAGACAGAATTCAAACCCATCTCTCCGACTCTACAACAGGCCATAGCATGATACATATCTGGAAGCTAATTTACTGAAGAGCTCTTTGAAAATACATAAGTGTGTTCCCTCACGGAGATCTACAAAAATGGAATAGTCCAGATACATATGGATTAAGGCAGCTGCTAAAGTCCTCAAATGGATAAAAATTAAGTTGTGTGCATCTTCTATATACTATTAATACAATCATTTTTTTTCTGAATTCAGCTGTATTTAGCTTTAAAATGTGAGTCATTGTCATCATCTCAATGAATGAAGATGTGACTCTTTGTTGGTGACAAATCACAGAAACTACACTGCACTGCTGGTTTTCTGCTCTGTGTAGTTACCTTTTAAGCCCTGCAGTCTCCCAGTCTGGCTGCTTTTTCTTGCTAATGAACCACAGTAGACAAAATATCAAGTGCTGTGGCCTTGAATTGCTCTGTAGCTTGTCCTTGCTCCAACTCTAAGCCCTAAAACAGAAAGTATTCCTGACCAAAGGTCTCCTGAACAGGCATCCCAGTATTGCTCTACGTCCTCAGTATGGGTTGTAACTGATCCTATGGTTTGCCTGAAGTTTTGATCCATTGAACTGAATAGTAACAATTTCTTGAATTTTCTAGTATCTAGTTGTACCCTTGGCAATTTTTTTTTATCAGACTATTTTTATATTTATATATAAATATGTATATATATATATATATATACACATACATATAGTGATGATATGTATGGGTGGGAATTAGGCAGTGGGGGATGAGGAGTTAAATCACCAAATTACCACCACGTGTCAATTAAGATTTTGTGAGTGACATGCACGAAGTTGGTTTGTTTTGTTTGTTTATTTATTTGTTGTTGTTTTTTTCAATGTATAAAATGAAGAAGAAAGAAAGTGGAATGAAATCATGGAGATCATTTAGGCAACACTAAAACCCTGGCCTAAGGTAGAAATGGGAAGAAAAAAGGGAAGGATTACAAAGACATAACATAGGAATGACCAACTAAACCTGATTTCTGAACATGTGGACTGAGGATGAAGGAAGAGCAAGGATAATTTTGAGTTTCGAACCTGGAAGCTACAAGACTAAACACACCATGAACAGAGAAAAGAAACCAGAGGGAAAATTTGTTTGGGCTGTCACGGAAGGAATGAATGGCTAATTGTGTGGGTTTCAACATCTATTAGGGAGGTAGGACTTGAGTTTAGGAGGCGATCACATCTAGGGATGCAGTGAGAGTCATTAACTTCATGAGTTGAGAAGATCACTGACCTAAGCATGGTTAAGGGGAATCAGAAGATTGAGACATGAGTCTAGAGGTTTGGAGAATTAAGTAAAACCATTGGGGGAATTTTATGAAAAAGGAATAGCCAGATGAGTAGAAGAAGTGACACGTTTCCTCATGGAAGTTGGAGGAATGAAGGAATATGTCATGTAAGAAACTGAATATTGCAGAGGATTTAAAAAAATGTCCTCTGGGAGATTGTCTTTGAATTTAAAATTTTCACATTTTGTTCAGAGTTACAAGTGTCATGATGATCCAGATAATCGTATACAAATAAGTACATGTTAAACAGGTTTCCCAAAATCCATTATTCAACATTGCTGGAAATGGGAGAGTGGACGGACTGTAGATTTCAGTAAGACAGCCTTGGAGAAATACAAGAACTTTAGCTAATGAAAAATATGCAAATGCACCCCATTACATTTTAGTGTTAAGTAAACATACTGAATAATGTCGCATAAATATACTCCGCAAATTTGGAAAGTGGTTACAATTTGTTCCTAATAGTAATATAGAAAAATTAATCCTTAATTGTAATACCTAACGCTCTAAGGACAAGGATTGGCTGCCCCATATAGTTTTTTATTGAAGTATAAATAATCTTAATTTTTTGCACTTCTGACTTATGAAAATGAAATTCATTTATGTAAATTATCTGAATAATTTTGAACAATATTCCCAGTGATATTGGCAGAATACATGGATATCCCCTTAGGCAGAATGAGCTGTTATCTCATCTCAGCCCAATATTGCATACACTATGTTTCTCAGCACAAACTACTCAAACCACAGAAAATAAAATTAAAATAACCAACGACATCTATTTGAAGATGGGCTCAGGGACCCCATTACAGAAGCTTTTCTCTGAGCCCCAAACTCATTCATATAGGCTTCTGTTTTTCTTCTTTTTCTCTCTCCCGCTGCACCCTTAGCCCCCATCCCAAAGAATGGAGAAACATATTGTCCAGACAGCAAAAAAATTTTATAATTTTATATTATTATGGAAAACCTGTATTCATAAGCCTTGAGCTCATGAATACAAGAGTTCATTCACATTTAAAGGTGGTATAGAGTTGAGTTTTTATGTGAGCTCTCTAGCCAAAATACAAGTGAACTCGGGTGATTGAGTCAGGTAGCTTGAATCGCCAAAATGTTCACCTAGTGTGGGAACAGTGAGAATACTAGACCATAACACTTATAAAGTAATCATAGTGAAAAGTAATCAATCTGATAGAAAAGTCTTACAATTACATCATGTTTGGCTACTATTGTATCAAAACATGATTTAAAAAAACAAAAACAAAAACATGATTTCCATCAAAATACCTAAACAGTAGTGCTATTTTCATATTGGAAAAGACGTCTGTTTAGTGAAATTCATTTTAACAAGGTTTATAACAACAGCAACTGCAAATTTACGTTTCTAACATCCTGCTGTAAAAAAATAATGGCTATATATGTATTTTTTATTTTGATCGGGTGCACTTAAAAGTTCTTTGCTGAATTTTATACTTCAACAGGGAATTTTAAGTTTCCATTTGTATGCTACACACAAAAGGTAGTTATAATGTCTTACTTGCCATAAAGAACAGCACTAAACCCTTTTTAAACTGAAAAATCAAAATGTCCCCAAAAGGCAACTAGAAATAATAAATGTAATTTGTAAAACATGATTCTATTTTATTCCATTTACATCGAATCTAAGGAAAGGAGTATTTGAGAAAATAATTTGTTATTTAAATATTTTTTCTTCAAATCTATGAGCTGCAGCTTGCACTTCCTCTAAAATTTTTAGGAAGCTCAAGCCACTATCGTAAAGGTTATGTATTATTTAATTATACAAAAAACATGATTCATAAAATATTCTGCCTCTCAGAAAATATTCTAGATATTTTACAAGGAACAATATAGTAGAGTACCAAAAATATATACAACTACAGAAGCAATTAAAATCAGTAATAAAAATCAAACATAAAATCAGTGTACCATGCCAAAGGCCTTTTGAAATAAAAGAGCTTTAAACCTACAGAACATAAAAGAAGGCTAATTCAAAGGTTGTCCTCAACTGAAAAAAAAAAAAAAAGGATGTTCCATAGCCCTAGGCTGGCAGACAGAAATTCTTGCACCTGTGCTTGTAAGTTTCAGATAGAAAATTTATCTTGCCATGAAAGTTCACCAGTTCTTTAACATTTCTCTTCTTTCTGAGATGCTCTGCTTAGAGAATAGTGTCACCAAGAGAACTGAACTATGAGGGTCAATTATAAGCATAAGTATACTGCTTTGCTACCACCATGTTGGTCTTTTAACTTTATGCAGAAAAATATAAAATTTAAAGAACAAGCAACTATTCACTGTTTACGCATCTAACATCAGTAAAGGTCCTTGAGAATGTAAACATCTGGGCATTTGTGGATAAAATGGGAAAGAGAAGGTAGTTTTGAGCAAACCATCCCTCTTTCTAGGAAAAACAAAGGAAAATTAAAAGGTTTTCAATATGTATGACTTTCGGACAGGGTACGAAATACATTCATTTGTCAAGAATGAACCAAAAACGGTCTAAGTAAATTTGCTGTCGAAATTTTTAAATCCTGCTTTAAAGCAGAATAGGCAGAGCTCCTACTTCTTAATCTTTATAAAAATCGAACTGCCAGCTTCTTTATGTGAATGGTCGCATGCTACTCTAGAACTCTGATCTCAGCATGAATTCATTGGATAAGGTATAAAATTCTTATTTCTCTGCAATAATGAACTCCAAGACACCAGGATTTAATATGGCTTGGCATATGCTTGCGATATGAAAAATGGAAGAGGCACACTTTTGTCACCAAGAGTATGCATTCGAGTGAATTTCAAACAGACACATCACACTGACTATATTTTTAGTTTTTGTAGTGTCAATGTGTTTGAAGAAAAAAACCTCACGCCTCTTTTTTGCCTAATCAGAGGAGGCTTTGTAAAAGTTGGAAGAATGAGAGAGAAAAGAATGCTCACGGATAAGAAAAGAATGTTCTTTTTTCTTTTCCTTTTGCATTAGGAGTGAAGTTTTAAAAGATAAAAAGTGAGATGCTAGAAAGGATAAGGGCAGCAAACCAGTTTGCCTGAAAAAGAAACATAAGTTTAGAAGACAACGCTTGACTGCTAATTTCTTCTGATTTGATTTTACGTCCACAACTGACTTTTCGACAACAGCCTGAGCAGAAGCAGATCTCTTTTCTTGAAGACTCCTAAGGAAGTTCCAAATTTGGAAAAGGTAGTTCTAGAGAACAGGAGTGGGAAAGGGCCAGAAATTAGAAAGATTAAGTTAAGGAATTTCAGAAGACCATTTTGCCCCTCAGTATGCAGAGTAAGGTGTAGACTTCCTAGCAAGTGCATTTTACCAGGACAAAATCCAAAATCAGGAGAGCATTTCATAAACAAAACAATGGGAGGCCCAAGGAGAATTCACGATTCTATTACGAATGTAACAATGAAATATAAAGACTTCTTAATTCAGCCTTCAAGATGTGGTCACCCTGATATTTATACCTTTACGGGACATATCTGGACACTTACCCAAGGCCATGGTCAATCTTTCTATTCAGGGAGACACAGTGTGTTAACAGATCTACACAATTGTAGGGGAAAGCTATGCCAAGTGGCTTTGTTACTCAATATGATTCTTTGTTTAAAAATAAGAATAAGCAGAAAAAAAGGAACAGACAATTGAGGAAAATGAAGAAGAAAAAATCAAATAGCAAAGAAAAAGAGAAAGAGAAGAGAAAAAACAAACAACTGTTTCTGGAAAGGAGGAGGGTAGATGGTACATAATTAAAAACAAACCTCCAGCTAACCCAGAAAACCTCTCCACAAAGGAAGAAGAGAGAGAAAATAGTTTTATTATTAAATAAGCACTAAATCAGAATGTGATGCTCATCACAGGCAATTGTCTAAGAGATTGCAAAGACAGAAAGAAATCTCATCCTTTAATATAGACAAGAATATATAACCCACTACATACATGTTCTCATGATAAACAATAGCTAGTCCTCCAGTAAGAGCACTTCACAGCCCCATTTTTCACACCTAGTTCATCCTAAATTCATCTGGTATTTGGAGTGGCCAATCTGTATTTGCTAACTCGCTTTATCCAAAGGAAAAATAAATTTCTCATATCTTTGTGTCTTCCTTTATGATTACATTTCAAAGAGATGGTTCCCAGGTCCCTGCTTTGTCAAGCTGGCAAGAGGCTTATTTAGCTTTTGAAAATATTTATATACATTTCAAAGACACAGAAATAGAATTTACTATTACAAATTTTCTAAAGTAAATGCTCTAAGAAAAAAAGGGGGTTGGAGGTCTCTTCACTTATTTTCAGCAGAGAGAATTAAGCCTCTTATTTTTATTTTATTTGCCCTTACATACAACACTACAGACAAAAAAAATTTAAATATATTTTTTGAAAATTTATGATATACCAAAAAAATTCATCCATTAAAAAGAATTGCTATTAAAGTAATTGCAGCATTTAAAAAGTCCTTCAAAATTGTAAATATGAGAAATTAATAATATTAGAAGAGATTAAAGATAAAATCAAATGTGAAATAAAAAGTTCAGAAAGATTGTAGAAACGATATAAAATTTAAGAGACATGGAGGCTCAATCTGGGGGATCCAATATGCATCTAATATTCATCCATCAAGAAACAGAGAACAGATGCCTGTATCAAACATCACATATATCCCTTAAATATATATCACTACTATGTACCCACAATAATTAAAAATAAAAAAAATTTTAAAAAGAAATAGAGATCAGAAAATTAAAAAGAAAGAAATGGAGAAATGATAGGAGAAAATGTCCCAAGAGCTGAAGAATATTACAAATCTTCAGACTAAAAAGTATTCTGAGCATTGAGCAGCATAAATTTTTAAAAATCTAACCCAAAATAATCCTTTGGGGAATTCAACATTTTTCGTGTTATTGGAAAAACTTCCCAGGGGACAGAGGTAAATTTTGCTATCAAGGGGCCAGAATCATATTAGTACCAGCTCACTGACCACTAGCTGACAATAAAGATAATTGAGCAATGCTTTCAACATTTTGGGTCAAAATTATTTAAATTCTGATTTTCAAACATAGCTCAAACAAATGTGAAGGCAAAGTAAATTTTTGTAGATAAGCAAAAGACAATATGTTCTTGCCCAGGCATCTTTCCTTACAAAAGAAAGAATAAAAAGAAAAAGGCTGTGGAGAAAGAGGAGACCAACAAAATGAAAAGGAAGTATCAGGAATCAAAATAACTGGCCAGAACACATTAAACATAAATCCAGGGGTGACAGCTGAGAAAATGTTCTAGAAAACATTTAGAACAAAAGTCAGAGGGATCGAAGTTTGTCTTCAAGAAGAAAGTAGATATGATTGAGATTACATAAGCTATATGATCAACAAAGTAAAGGATCTTAATGGTTAAATGAAGGAATGTACTATATTTGACAAAGAAAAAAGAAAGACAACTAGAAATGCAAAGGAAAACAAAATTTGTACATTAAACTCACGGTTAAACTTGAAAAAAGGGAGTAAAATACAGCATAATTTTGGTAACTGACAGAGGAAAAAAAAAAACGAGTTAATTTTATCATGGCACTCAGAATAATCTTCCAGCAGTACTGGTTTAATGACTTGGGAAAACATTTTGTTACCAATATATTAACAGAAATAATGCTATATCTATCCAGTGGTTAAGGCAGAGTTTGACATGAGTAAATTTTTTATTTGGTAGTGTTGAGATTCAAAAGGCACTCTGAACAGTATTGATTTAAGGAACTGAGGGTTAATTATTCTAATTATGTAGCAGAAATAAAAATTAGTAATTAACAAACATTGAAAGATGAGGAAAGAAGAGAGATGGTGTATCACCTCTGTCATAGTGAGGAGATATTAGATTTTATCCAAAGTGTTAATGAAGGAATAGCTATGTGAGAATAGTATTTAGTGTTAGAAGCGTAAGCACAAAGAGTTAAAAGGAATTACTTATGAGAGGTAGAACTCGGGGTTGGTAAGAGAAGGGAAGCAAAAATATTACATTAAGTTTATTTCAAACACATAATATTTCATAAGATATATGTTTTGTAAGACATAATTTTTAAAAGAGAAATACATGACTCTGTATTTTACTATCTGAGCTCCTCATATAAATCTTTCCTTTAGTTCAAGCAATGCTCTTTGTCTCGCAGATGGTCATACCTAGAATCATCTCTATGGATTTACTTTTCTTCTTGTAAAGCTGAGGTTGATTTTATTATCCAATATGTATTCACTATACAGAGACCTTTGAGATATATCCCTGTTTGAATGCAGTGTCATAAAAATATTTTTGTCTCTGCAGATAAATTATGTCTTTTCTTTCCTCACAAAATAAAAACTGTGAGGCCTTTAGCTGCCAGGAAACTTAAAAGTTAAAGGCATTGTTCATTTGTAGTTAGTAATCCACCTAGGAGTCTAAATTTTTAGATCATCTTTATTCTGCTTTTGTTCCCTTTATTCCTGTTGACAAATTAGGCATTTTGAAAGCTTCCTCAAATACTGGAATTTGGAGAAATTTTACTGGTGCTAAATATATCAAAAAGATACTTCACTATTGTAACAGATGTTTGCTCCATTCATAGTCGTGCTCACATTTTTCCCCCAGTTTAAGTTCCTTGATAATACCAATTATGTGTAATATATTATATCCCCTCCATTGCTATCAGAGTGTTATATATATATAGCAGGTGCCCAATAAATGTTTCCGTGTTGGACTGACTTAATCATGGTTACCACAGTTTTTCAATTCATTGCCAGCAGTAAAATTTTTTCCCAAGTTACATATAAACAAAAGGAAAGTGTTTTACCTCTTAGCTACTTTTATATGTGCTAATAAAATTCTTCTAAACTAAAAGAAACAAAGCAAATATAAAAGACTAACTTGTGATTCATAAACACAGAAATATTGCAGTCACCTTTTACTGGATCACTGTAAATGCAATTTGGACTTTTAGACGTGAATATATAATACAGACAATGAAAAAAAAATCTTTTAGAACTAATCCATTGTGAATGATACACAGTAGCGAAATGTATTTTTCTCTACAAACCCTGCATTTAACAAATATCTGAACCCAAATAAGAAGGGGGGGGGGCAAAGCTCTGACATCCTTTTGAGAAAAATCAATTCCTGCATCTTTAATTTAGAACCCAACCTGCTAAAACACTCAGCTGCCTCTCAAATGTAAATTTGTATTCAAGGGTTGTTAAGCAGTGATGTTTTCCTGTTGTATCACTGTCACAGAAGTACTTTGAAAAATAACATTGTACCACTAATCACAGTGAAGCATCAATGTTTCACTATCACTCAGATGCTTCCATTTTTCTCTTTTTTCTCAGAGGTAGGCAAACCAACATCCCTTAATAGGCTGAAAAGGTGATTCTTCCAACAGAGCTGTCCCTTTGGAGAAGCACAAGGAAATGCTGTATGTATCATGAGGCCACAGACTATTTGTCCTCAAATGTTTCAAGTCCCATGAGCTTGAAACAGAAACGGAAATTTCCCACTACACAGTTAGTCCTTTAGGTCATAGAGTCAGCCGCAAAGGCTGAAGTTAAGATGATAATAGCTTACCTGAGACATCATGTTCAAACATTGGCAGCCATTGGCATAAATACATGTATTAGAAAAGGCATCTAGCAACCAGTAGATATTAAAAATAAGAAGGAAGATAGAGGTATTCACTGGAGTGCAGAGGTCAGCATAAGTCTGAGAGGAGGGAAGACCCAGGAACGGTGCAGAACAGAGGACTCAAGGGACACTGGAGAGAAGGTGGAGCCAAGAAGAGACAGGAAAGCGGGTCAATATTTAAACATCACAGCTCTTTCTGTGGCCTCCCAGGCAGACTGAAATAGAAAACAGTAGAACTGGAAACAAAACACAGACAACTTTGATTCAAATATTCAGATTGTTCAAGAGAGGAAGCTAACTCACAAGCATGTGTAAGCAATAACCGTTTACTTCTCCTTGAAGAAATGCTACTTGACCACAGTAAGACAATCTCCTGAGAGAAGACAGCAAGTAATACAGAATGATCAATTGTGGGTACACTCCTTAAGAGAATGAAATCTGAAATTGGCTCTCCAGAAAGAACACTTAATTATGAGTACAATTATGAGCAATGATTCTCAGCTCTCACTACGTAGTAGAATCATCTGGGAAATGTTAAATCATAATGATTCCTGAGACTCAGCCCCCTCCCAGAGATTCTGATTTAACTTAGCTGAGACGGGACCCCGGCACCGACATTTTTCAGGCTCCCTGAGTGATTTGAATGCACAGCTAGAGTTGCGAACCACAGCTGAAACCACAAGGTAAGTTTTACGGGTTTAAGAAGGTTTGGAAGCTGACACTTCAGGTCTTTGCATATAATTTTGTTTCTTTTAATTTTTTTTCATCAGTAAACTGTTGAAATCACCATCATAATACAGAAAATACCAAAGCTAAAACCATTCACAGTGCTGCTTTAGAATAGTCCTTCTGGTTTTCTGCAGGCCCATATCTACCCAATTTCAAATACATAACAGAACAAGTTAGAGGAACAAATAATTCAACTCTAACTGCCGCACTTGCAGTTGGGTTCTCATGAGTGTGTTGACAGCAAAGGGCAGTTTTGTATTAAGAAATCTTAACTTTTCAAATCAATGACTGGTTGGGGTGGTGAGAAAAGTGACAGGGATGCATGAGAAAGAGAGTTTAACTGCTGAGCAGCTTGAGAAAACTTTTGAGGGTAGTGCTTATGTCCATTAGCTCGACAGTGGTGATGGTGTTGAGGCCCAGAAACCAACAGCTGAAAGCATGGCATCTTGGTATGCTGAGGACTTTGAACTAAAGGAAATTAGAAGGCCTCCAAAGTAGGGTCTCTTTCTGACCGTCTCCTGCCCTCCTGTCTCTCACCCTTCCTCCTCCCCTGACGTGCCTCACAGAAACCAGAATTCTCTTCCCCAAGGCAAATCATAGAAACTAAAACCCCTCTCCCTTAAAGCATGCCATAAAACCTAGAAAGGTCACTCTCTCTCTTCTCCCTTAAAGACCTTCATTCCAGAGGGGTCCCGCCCCATGTCTGGGAGGAAGGAATACTACACAAAGAGGCCAAGAAGAATGTGGACAGGCCTTGCCAGGTTTCTCTCCTCCATCTTTTACCATTATATCAAACCCTTTTGTCCAATCACATTTCTACATGGCTGTCCATGTTTTATCAAACCTGAGCATAAAAAGAGGCAGTTTTTCCTGGGTCTTTGTGTCTTCATTTCTGAAGGCTACCATGCCATGTAAAACTTTGATTAAATAAATTTGTCATGCTTTTCTTTTATTAACCTATCTTTTGTTATAGGAGTGTCAGCCAGGACCCTTATGATGGATGAAGAAAGTTATCACACCTTTCCACCCCTGCAATGGTGTATAAATACATTAGAACTTATCAAAGTGTACACTTCAAATGTATTCCCTGTCAATTACAATTCAGTAAAGTTTAAAATATAAAAATGTAGTTTTTTTATATATCTTTCAAGTGTTACATAAAAAAATTTCAAAAACTATCAAATTCTTTGATATCTTCAAATTACTTCTTCTGAGTACCTTGAAAGATCTAGAAATCTGAAATCAAAAGTGATAAGAAAGATCCCAACCCCAAAACTCTCCTAGTAAACCTTGATGGTGCCTGAAATTTCTTGGAGTAGTTGAAGCTAAAACCAAAAGTGTTAGATGGGAAGTGTGATACCCTCAACAATGGTCATCATCATATAATCACCACATATTTATATACATTTCCCAAAGAGAAACAGCAAATTTGGGATAAAAAGGAAGTGATAAAACTGGGAGGAGAGAGGCCACCTGGTTTATACCATGAAGTTCTGGCACCTGAGAACTTGGCAGCGTGAAGGTGTGATGGAAAGGGTATGCAAATGAGAGTAACAGTCATCAAAGAACTATATATGCCACAAATAGCACCATATGCCAGCTTTATTGGTTTTACTGGCAATTCTAAAATGTTTGTTCCTTATAAATATTTACAAAAATAGTTCTTAAATAATCCATAACCCTGTAATTGTTCAAGAAGACTTAATGATATTCTCAAAATGCATTATTCCCCTTAAATACAGAAGGCAGAAGATAGAACAGTTGTCACTTTGATAATAAGTTCTATTAAATTTCATATGCACACAGTCAAGGAGGCAGGTACTAATATATGCAAGGCTCAAAATCCCACGTAAATATTAGAGTAAGAGTCCCACATAACAAAGAATTTCTAACTTAGTCAATCCCCATTGGTGAATCTATGGTAAAAATATTATGAGCAGAAGTTAAATCTAAAATGAAGAAAATGCTATGAAACTGGTAGTTTTCAATTAATACTATAAAACAAAGAGATCCTGTTTTTATTGTGATTTTTTAAAGATCTGT
>RJWJ010024936.1:5431-23142 GCA_004363605.1 Indri indri | reverse complement strand
TGGAGGCAGCGGGAGAACCCAGGAAGCACCTGTCGGTGAGAGCTGGCTCTGGAGGCAGAAGGTTGTGACCCGGGTGCCACTGAGAACTAGATACAAAGAGATTGAAAGTAAAAAGATGGAAAAAGATATTCCATGCAAATAGTAACCAAAAGAGAATTGGGTGGGTGTACCACTATTAGACAAAATATACTTTAAGTCAAAAACTGTTACAAGGGATAAGGGTACTATGTATGAATTAAAGCATTAATTCATGAAGAAGATTGAAGAATTATAAACATACATGCACGAACAGAGCCCCCAATATATACGAAGCAAACATTGGCAGAATTAAAGAGAGAAGTAGAAGGTTCTATAGTAATAATTGGAGATTTCAGTCAAGCAGTGTCGACGATGGATAGGGCATGTAGACAGAGGGTTAATAAGGACTTGGGGACTTGAACAACACTGTAATTCAGCTCGATCTCACAGGCGTTTAGAGAGCATGCCACCCAACTCCAGAATACGTGTTCTTGTCAAGTGCTCATGGAACCTTCTCTAGGATAGAGATATGTTAGGTCACATGTTGGAAAAAAATACAGTTTAATGTATTTTCAGAGACTGAAATAATACAAAGTATATTTTAGCCACAATGCAGTGAAGGTAGAGCTTGGTAACATGGAGAACTAGAACATTTACAAATATGTGGAAATTAACCAATATACTGTTAAGCGATGGGTCAAAGAAGAAATCACAGGGGAAATTAGAAAAGACTTGGAGAAGAATGGAAATGAAAGACAACGTGCCAGAACCCCTGGGACACAGCAAGGTGGGAATGGAGAGCTGTGAACAGGGTAGGGCCCCGGTTCCTCTTGCCTTTTATCTTGTGCTGACCGAGAAACAGGTGCCTTGACCGCTCTGTGACCAGCCAGCTGCATGTTTTTCCCTGGGGCCTTGACCATTCCAGGCACTGATAAAGGTGTTCAGTTTGTTGTCCAAAACACCGAAAGAAACTGGCCCTGGCCCTGGGCCAAATTCCTTAACCCCCATAGAAACCCGTGCCCTGAGCCCCTCCTCAAGGCCGTACCTGGGTAGAACATTCCTTTTTCTGCTCTTCACCTTGAGGATGCGCTGCAGCCCTGTGTGTGTAAGTCCCCCCTATAGGCTGAGCACTCTGGCATCTCGTGCTTCTTTCTTTGGAACTCCAGTTGGCCCCATCGGGATGGTTTGGTGCAGTCCCTTGTGGGAACTCCTCGGCCACTCCTTTCTGGAGCAACTCCAGCTGCAGGTTTGACTGGGACGAAAAAAACACCTACATTAAAAAAGAAAAAAGATCTCAAATCAATGACCTAACTTTACATACTGAGAAACTAGACAAAGAAGAGCAAACTAAACCCAAAGCAGAAGGAAGGACACAGTGGAGAATGGAGTGGAGAAGAGTAAAACAGAAGAGAAAGACAACAGCATTGGCCGGGCAAGGTGGCTCACGCCTGTAGTCCCAGCTACTCGGGAGGCCAAGGCAGGAGGATCGCTTGAGCCCAGGAGTTTGAGGTTGCTGTGAGCTAGGCTGACACCACAGCACTCTACCTGGGCAGTGACAGGGCGAGACTGTCTCAAAAAAAAAAGACAATAGCATCTTAGAACAAAAAGCTGATTCTTTGAAAGGATTAACAAAATAGACAAACCTTTTGCTAAACTGACAGAAAAGAAAAGACAAATAACTAAAATCAGAAGTGAAAGGGGCATCACTGCTGACCTCGCAGAACTAAGCAGGGTGACGATAGAACAGTATGAACGAGTGCGAGCTGACAGATTTGGTGATCCGAACGGAATGGACAAAGTCCCAGAAACACATGAACTACCAAAACTAACCCAAGAAGACACAAAAATCTCAACAGACCTGTCAGAAGAAGTTGACACTAATAATTTTTTAAAAACCCCTCCAACAAAGTAAAGGCCAGTTCCAGATGGCTTCACTGGTGATTTTTACGAAACATTAAGGAAGAATTAACACCAATGCTTCTGAAACTCTGCCAAAAAGTTAAAGGGGATTAAAGGCGAAAGCTTCGTAATTCATTCTGAGGCCAGCACCAACCGGCATGGCAAACCACAGTAATTGAACAAAAGGGGGAAGAACCGATGAGCTTCTCGGTTGACAAAAGGTGTTTTACAAAACCCAGCACCCTGTCATGGCAGAAACATCCACAAAATTAGGAATACGAGGGAACTTCCTCCACATGAAAAAGGGCCTTTACGAGAAACCCAGCATCACACTCAGTGGTAGCAGCTTGTGAGCCTTTTCTCTGGGATGGGGCACGCGGCGGGGAGGTCTGCTCTCACCGCTGCCAGTCAGCGTTGTCCTGGAAGTCCTAGCCAGAGCCATTAGACAGTAAAATAAGAGGCTTCCAAATTTGAAAGAAAGAAGTAAAACGACCTCTACTCACAGATGACATGATCCTATATATAGAAGCTAACGAAGAACCACGAGCAAGCTGTTAAGAGTCAGTGAATTCAGTGAAGTTGCCGGGCAGACATCAACAAGATGAGCTGCTTCTATGCACCTGCCACTACCACGTGATCCAGCAAATCCATTTCTGGGGATATACACAAAAGAATTGAAAGCGGAGACTCAAACAGATACAGTTCAGCTATGTTCCTAGCAGCGTTATGTACAACAGCCCTGACGTGGAAACAACCCACGTGCCTGTCGATGGGTGAGCGGGTGAGCAACATGTCTGTAGACTCAATGGAGCAGCCGTGACGGCGAATCAAATCCTGACATGCTACAACATGGATGAACCCAAGCCGGAGACAAAAGCACAGATGCTGTACAATTCTGCTTACGCGGCATCTGGAGTAGGCAAATTTGTAGAGACAGCAGAACGGAGAGGCCAGGGGCTGGGGAAGGGCAGCTGGGGGGTTATTGTTTAGTGGCTACAGAGTTTCTCTTTGGGGTGCTGAAATAGTTTGGAAAATAGATAGTGGTGAGGGTGCACAACATTGTAATTGCACTTTTTTTTTTTAAGAGCTAGGGTCTAGCTCTGTCACCCAGGGTGGAGTGTGTCATCACATCTCACTGCAGCCTCAAATTCCTGGGCTCAAGTGACCCTCCTGCCTCAGCCTCCTGAGTAGATGGGACTACAGGTGCACCACCACGCCCACCTAATTCTTCTATTTTTTGTTTTGTAGAGATGGGGTCTCACTATGTTGCCCAGGCTGGTCTCAAACTCCCAGCCTCAAGTGATCCTCCTGTGTTGGCCTCCCACAGTGCTGCGATTACAGGCATGAGCCACTGCGCCTGGCCTGTGAATGTACTTAATTCCACTGTATTCAACACTTGAAAGTAGTTCCATGGTAAATTTTATGTTATGTATTAATATAACACACCACACAGACCAGCGAGTCCTAACTACAGATACTGCAGGGGTTGGACCTGCTTGGGAACAGCATCTGCCAGGGCAGTGGCTCACACCTGCCCTGGTTGCCAGCAGCGTTTAGGTCTGTGGGGGCAGAGTAGATGGTAGTGAGGGGCCTGGCGTGGCCCCCAAGTCTGTGAGCTGTGGAGGATGAGGGAGGGCTCTGGACCCACAGAGGTGCTATGGCTCAGGGCCACCAGGTGTGGCTAGGTGGTCTGCAAGGGAGGGGTTTGGGCTCAGGTTTTCCTCACCTCCTGCAGTCCAGACCCCCAGGATTGCCCTCGCTGGCACCTCAAGCCCACTGGGATGACAGGTGTGCTGCAGGTGTGCCAACTGTCCCGCACTCAGTTCCTGCCCGGGGGAGTGGGCGGAGAGAGGCCCCTGAAGAGCCCCGTGTCAGCTGCAGGTGTGGGACTGGCCTAGGCCACCGGGCACAGGTGATGGTGGGCAGTGGTCAGGGAGACCTGGACCCTGGGTGGGGCCTCCTGCGGAAGCTGCACCCCTCAGCGTGTCTGCCTGCCTCCCTAGTGCCAGCCCACCTGCCAGGGCCTTCCCCGTGCCATCCGAGGTCAGAGGCCACCTTCCCAAAGGTGCCTGGCCTGGCTCTGCGTGCGGTGGGGGGTGCAGTGACAAGCTCCAGCCCCACTTGAGGGATGTGAGCAGCATGGCCACAGCCACCCTCAGCCCCCAGGCAGATCCTGGCCCAATAGCCCTGATGGCCCCATGCAGGGCACCTTCCCAGGCCCGGGAACCCCTGGCTGCTGTCTGGAAGGGCCATGGAGGCCTGGCCATGGGCAAGGGAGGAAGCAGCTCCCCTGCAGGCCCCGCTGCCTCAGAACCCACCTCCTGGAGCTCCGGCCCCTCCTGTGGCATAGCCAGGCATGCACGGCCCGGTGGGGCTTTCACCGCAGCGTCTGGAAGCCAGGTGTGTTGGGAGCCGGCTGTCCAGGCTCTTGGCCCAGGCGCCCTGCAGCAGGGGCACTGGGGGCACCCGCCGTTGGGGAAGGTCCTCGAGTACAGCCCCTCTGCTGGACACTGGCCAGGCTGGAGCCATGGCGTGGCCCTGGGTGACCCCAAGGTGACTACTGTGCTACTGCAACGTGGGCACAGGGCTGCCACTGTGCCGGGAGCCACAGGCAGTCTTGGGCAGCAGGAGGGTGGACTCTGTGGCCAGTCCTCCACGCTCAGCCCCACACAGGATGGCTGGGCCAGGGGTCAGGGGTCACGCTGGCCAGAGACAGTCTTGGGAGTAGGGATGGGGTGACTCCCTTTCCTTCTGCAGGCTGAGGCTGGGCCACCCACCCCAGACTGTTCTGGGCCTGGCCTGCGGCCCACAGCCCCAGCAGGTCTGGCCAGACTGGACAGATACAGCCGCACCCGTAGCTGAGCTGGCCCCTCACCAGGCACCTTCCATCCTCTGGGTGCTCCCTGGAGAGGAGAGGCCTGCAGTTCCCCTGTCCCTCCGTCCTGAAGGCCACGTGGGCACAGTAGGCCCCGTCAGCGGAGTGGGTGAGGACTCCCTGGCTCTTAGGAGTGAACAGCCACACACCCCCACCCTGCCCAAACTTGCAGGGGCACCCCACACTCCAGCCTGCTCCGAGGCCCTCGGTCATCTGCCTGCCCAGCCCCTGCTGTCGCCTGGACAAGCCCAGTGTCCTTTCTCCGGGCGCTGTCACTCCACGTGGAACCCCTGCCACCCCATCTCCCTATCCCCGCCCCTGCCTGGGAGCCTGGGGCCTTGTCCTCATGGGGCTGGCAGCGCAGCGGGACACAGACCAGGGCCGAGAGAGCCTGGGCAGTAGGGCAGGTGACGCGCCCAGGCCCAGCGCCAGCGCCACAGGGGCTGCAGCCGCAGGTTGGAGGACAAGCTGGCGCTGAGGCCATGGAGACCACCCAGGATCTGCAGCCCCAGGGGACCTCACCCCCTCACAGACGCCCCTCCGGGGACCCTCCTGCCTCTCTGGAGGACAGGTGCCCTCCCAGGGCCAGGCCTCAGCCTGCTCATGCGTCCCCACGGCAACCGTCTCTGTGGGACACAGCGAGTGCTCAGGAACCTTCGCCGGCCCTGCCTGGGACTCCAGCCACGGTCCTGACGAGCGGACAGCCCCGCCCAGGCTGCCACGTGAGGCAGCCCCAACTGTCATGTGACCCTGCTCACGTGACCGCCTTGCCTGCCCGGCAAACCCAGGCATGAGCCCCCGGCACCGGGCACCCGCCGCCCGGCCGGCCCCTTCCTGGGCCCCAGTCCTGCTGCTGGCGCTCGGGCTGCACAGCCTCCAGGCCGGGGGTGAGTGTGGATGTGGCGGTCCCTCCTCCCTGACCCCTCTGAGGCCCTGTGGCACCGTCACACTCACCCTGCCCTCCCAGCCCGCAGAGTCACAGACCCCAACTTCCGGGAGAGCTATTTTGAGCAGCTTCTGGACCATTTCAACTTCGAGAGATTCGGCAACAAGACCTTCCCTCAGCGGTTCCTGGTGTCAGGTGAGGTCACTCCTGCCCTACCGGCAGCCCCGATTCGCCCAGCCTCACCAGCCACCGCCTGCTGCCGCCCCACAGACGCGTTCTGGGACAGGACCGAAGGGCCCATCTTCTTCTACACGGGGAACGAGGGGGACGTGTGGTCCTTCGCCAACAACTCGGGCTTCATCTCGGAGCTGGCGGCCCAGCAGCGGGCCCTGCTGGTGTTCGCAGAGCATGTGGGTAGCGGTTCCTGACGGTCACCCTGGGCAGGGGTCCGGTGGGCAGGTGGCTGGGGGCGGCGGGTCAGTGGTCCCTGCCGTGTCCGCCCACAGCGGTACTACGGGAAGTCGCTCCCATTCGGTGCGCAGTCCACACGTCGTGGGTACACGGAGCTGCTGACAGTGGAGCAGGCCCTGGCTGACTTTGCGGTGCTGCTCCAGGCGCTGCGCCAGGACCTTGGGGCCCAGGACACCCCTGCCATCGCCTTTGGGGGGAGGTGGGTTCCGTGCAGCAGGGCCTGTGCTGCCGTCCAGGCCAGGGGTTTTTGGGCCGTACCCACCCCCAACTCCTCGTTTCCCCGTGTCCCACCGCCCCCCCACCAGTGCACCTGGGTGCAGCCACCCAGCCTCCTGAACCCAACACCCCCGCCCAGTGCCCCTCCACCCCACTGGCTCTGGTGCCCTTTGACCCCCACCTCCCTTCCTTTTCCTGAGGCCTGTTCCCATGGGAAGCCCACCCTGCCCTCCCTCAGAGCCGACCCCACTGGCTGGGAAATGCTGGGCTCACGAGTGGGGACACCCTGCCCACCTCAGCCTCAGCTGTGTCCCCAGGGCAGGGCGCCCACCAGGTGCCCCTCCCAGTGACGGCTGCACCTGGCAGGGCCCAGGGTAGAATCTGGGGCTCTTAGAAGTTTTGGGTTCTTCTCATACCTGTGGGCCTCTGAGGAGGGAGAGAGGAGGTAGGTACGGGAGGCCCAGCCCTAAGCCTGTGCCCCGCGCCCAGTTATGGAGGGATGCTCAGCGCCTACATGCGGATGAAGTACCCCCACCTGGTGGCAGGGGCGCTGGCGGCCAGCGCACCTGTTGTAGCTGTTGCAGGTCTGGGAGACTCTGGCCAATTCTTCCGGGACGTCACGGAGGTGAGTGAGGGTCTGGGGTCTCCCCAGCCAACCCGGGAGCTGCGGCTGCACAAGCACAGTCTCTTTTCCAGGACTTTGCCAGCCAGAGTCCCAAATGTGCCCAGGGTGTGCGGGACGCCTTCCGGCAGATCAAGGACCTATTCCTACAGGGAGGTGAGCACCCCCAGCGAGCCGCCCCTGCCCCGCACACCCGCAGCCTCTGGAGCCTGGTCTCTGCCCTTCCCTGCAGCCTACGACGTGGTCAGCCGGGAGTTCGGCACCTGCCAGCCACTCTTGGGCCCCGAGGACCAGACCCAGCTCTTTGTGTTTGCCCGGAACGCCTTCACCGTGCTGGCCATGATGGACTACCCGTACCCCACCGACTTCTTGGGGCCTCTTCCTGCTAACCCTGTCAGGGTGCGGCGCCTCCTCCCGGGTGCGGGGAGAGGCTGGCTGAAATCTGGGTGGGGCAGTGGCCCCAGGATGAGGGTCCCGGGAAGGTGGAGCCAGGCGAGGGGCCCTACTGAAGCGCCTGTGCCCCTCCACCCAGGTGGGCTGTGACCGGCTGCTGAGTGAGGCCCAGAGGATTTCGGGGCTGCGGGCTCTGGCAGGTGCGTGTTCCTCTCAGCCCCAGACCGGGCGAGCGTGGAGACCCCAGCACTGGCATAGAGCCTGGTGGGGCCAAGTCTGCAGCCCTGGCCTGGGGGCGCTGCCTCCTGTCCCAGCCTGGCCGTGGGCCATGTGAAGTGGGAGCGTGGCCATCCAGCAGCCCCAGGGAGGCAGTGGCCATGCTGAGGACCCCTCCCAGCCTCTCTGGGGGCCAGGCCTGGCGTGGGTGTGCTGCTCAGCGGGGCTTTTAGTAGGGAGGGGCCCAGCCCTGCTCACCCCTCGGGCTGCCCTCACCCCAGACCCCCAGCAGGTGGCCCAGGGGGCTTTCCTCACTGGGACTCATGGGACCCAGAGCCCCTGCCCACCTGCAAGACCCTTCCCACCTGCAAGACCCTTCCCGGGGGAGACGCTGGTGGCCCAAGCATGCGGGGCCTGTGTCTGGCTTCCCAGCCCCAGCACCCCTCCTCCCCAGGACTGGTCTACAACGCCTCGGGCACGGAGCGCTGTTTCGACGTCTACCGGCTGTACCGCAGCTGTGCTGACCCCACGGGCTGCGGCACCGGCCCCAACGCCAAGGCCTGGGACTACCAGGTGTGGGGTGTGGGCGGCCTGGGACCTCCGGTGGGGTGTGGGCACAGGCCCCTGCTTGACAGCAGCTCGGGCACCCACAGGCCTGCACTGAGATCAACCTGACCTTCGCCAGCAACAACGCCACCGACATGTTCCCCGTCCTCCCGTTCACCGAGGAACTCCGCCAGCAGTACTGCCTGGACACGTGGGGCGTGTGGCCACGGCGGGACTGGCTGCAGACCAGCTTCTGGGGGGGCGGTGAGGCCGGGTGGGGTGGGGTGGGGGCAGCACCTGCCCTCACAGCCCCGCGCCCCGCGCCCGGCTCACTGAGCCTCACCGTGTTCTTTGCAGACCTCAGAGCTGCCAGCAACATCATCTTTTCCAACGGTGACCTGGACCCCTGGGCAGGGGGCGGGGTGAGTCCTGGCCTGGTGACCTCTGACCCCACGGGCGTCCTGCTGCTCTGAGCCCTGCCCCGGCCGCGCTGCAGCTGTGGCCCCTTAGTCTTCCCACGTGACCCCGCTCAGGGCTCTCCTGAGACGCGCTCTGCGGCTCTGCTCGGGCCCCATTGCCCCCGGCGCTTCCGTTTTTGGTTCTTTCGCGATTGTTTGGTGTGGAGCGCACCTGGCTCGCTCCGCTTCGAGTCTCCTTTGGCCGGAGGGGGCCGTTCGAGGCCGCGCGCTCACCCCGAGTGCGCGCCTGACCCGAGGTCCCTCGGCTGACCCCAGATTCGGCGGAACGTGAGCGCCTCGGTGGTCGCCGTCACCATCCGCGGGGGAGCGCATCACCTTGACCTCAGGTGCGGGGCGCGGAGGGGCGGGCTCGCCGGGGCCGGGGCTGCCTGGGGCTGACGGCCCCGCTTGCCCCTCAGAGCGTCGCATCCGGAAGACCCGCCCTCCGTGCGGGAGGCGCGACAGCTGGAGGCCGCCCTCATTGGCGAGTGGGTGAAGGCTGCCCGGCGTGCGGGGCCCAGAGGCTGAGACCGGAGGACCGGAAGGGAGCGCCTCGGGTTCCCTGTGGAGTGAGGCGCCCTCCGTCCGGGTGGTCCGCTGGATCCCGAGGCCGGGCCCACGGTGGCCGCCCAGCGCCGGGGCTTTGCCTGCGGGAGGGGCTGGCGCAAAGGGAAGGGGCTGAATAAAGTCTGTTGGCCGGGTCGATGTGTCCTGTCCAGTCGTCTGTG
This sequence comes from Indri indri, assembly GCA_004363605.1. Classification (NCBI taxonomy): domain Eukaryota; kingdom Metazoa; phylum Chordata; class Mammalia; order Primates; family Indriidae; genus Indri; species Indri indri. The sequence goes on along the minus strand of RJWJ010024936.1, from coordinate 13,814 downwards.
GGGCCGGCCACAGGTGGAGGCAAGAGCAGGCGCTGCCCTAGGACGAGCCCCACGTTCCCGCAGCTCTCGGTCGGCCGCAGGGGCAACAGCAGGGAAGCCGGCTCTTCCCAAGGACCAGCCTCCCCTCCCGGGAGGTCCTCTCAGTGTGGCCACACAGCCGTGGTGGCTCACTTCTCGGGCGTCCTTTTCAGAGTTGCAGCCTCTGCCCAGCGTCCCCTGCAGGGGAGGCCCCAAGGGGCCCAGGGCGAACTGGAGAAATGAGCCTGCATAACTGTCCCGGCCCCCCGCTGCAGCCCCAGGAGGGCAGCGCTGAGCAGGGGCAAGGAGCTGGCGGGAGCACAGCCCAGCCCAGCCCTTCATCTGGGGCAGGTGCTCAGCACCTCCTTCACAGGCACAGATGTGCAGGGCTGGGAGCCGGCTTGGGGTTGTACCTCAGGAGGGGAAGTCCCCCAGGGCGCCTGCTATCCCCAGCGGGGCACAAGGTGGCTGCCTTGGGGTACTCTGAGTGTGAGACGGGCAGGGAACAAGCCCAAGAGCCCAGGCACCCCCTGCACTCAGGAGCCAGGGCCTCTGTCGGGGGGGGGTTGCAGAGGCAGCAGCCCTGGGCCCAGGGGTGCAGGTGGCCCTGCCCCATGTGCCGCCAGTTCTGGCTTCCCAGGGAAGGGGAATCTTCCAGAAATTATGGACTCTTCATGCTTAACACAGGAGATTAAGAGGTCACCTGGTTGGGGGTAAGAGAGGGCACCCCAGCAAAGGCCGAGGGTCAGCCCCAAAACAGGGACACTGCAGTTGACACCAATGGGGAAAGATGGCGAGGACGGCTCTGCTGTCCAGGTCCAGGGCTCAGACACCAGGTGCAGACACCTCCCACCAAGGAGAGTGGGCACTGACCCTGCCAGGCCACCAGATGCTGCCCAGGCTCGACCCGAGGGCCCACTGTGTCGCCCACTGGGGCTGACAACACTGGCTTGTCCCCCTGAGCCTCTCTCTGGCCACCAGCAGGGGACGCATCAGCTCTGACCTCGGGGAGCTGAATTTTGAGGTGTGACCCAAAGTACTGCTTCCCCCCTAACCCAATGTTCCCCTAGACTTTGCAGTCACGGAGCCCCTCACACACGGGACACGTCACCATTAGCGCAAATCAACTTTTATCTTCACTGAGAAGACCCATCTGTCCAAGTGGGCCAGGAGCAGCAGGAATTCGCCCCCTTGCCCCTCCGAGCTCCCTACAAGGCGGCTGGAGGATCCCTGAGTCCGGCGTGTAAACACGAGAGCCAGGCCTGGCATCGGGGCCCCTTGAGACCCGTGCGTGGGACATTCAAGGCTCCAGGAACCCAAGCAGAGCAGATCTGGGCTGTACACTGGGCTCCTCTCTCTGAACACGACTCAAGCTCCGGGGTCCTGAGCGGCCCCCCGCAGGGGACCAGAAGCCCCAGGACCACTGTGAAGTTGGCCAGTAGGACATTCAGGTTTCAGGAATTGTGAGCCATGATCATAGTTTTCTCAAAGGCGGCGGCAGAAGGCTCCTGGTGGACTGGCCCACCCTGAGTCACACGCCTGATTTTATTCTTACGTGTCCTGATGAGAAGCAGAGTCAAGGAGCCCAGAGCCAGGGCAGGAGCACGTGACGCTCAGCAGCTGCCCAGTACCACGTGGGCCCTTTGAAGATGTCTCAGACCCAAGAAGGAACCTCTGCCCACCCAGCAGTCCCCACCAGGAGCCAGCCCCACTAGGCGGGGGTCCAGATGGGCAGGGGATGGGCCTCGGTGTTGAACACGTACGTGTCCAGGCTGAGGAGGTCTGGGTCGTCGGAGAAGAGCAGGTACAGGTACTTGAGCGTCTCCCCCAGGAAGAAGCTCTCCATCTTGTCCCTGGGCTCCGGCTTTTGGGGATCCCGAACGTTGTTGATGGAGGAATAGCCGCCCGAGGGCACCTGCCAAGGCCAAGGACACGTCACACGGGCCAGGGGCACCCTACTCCCACACCCAGCATCAGCCTCTGGGAAGAGCTGACAGCCAGAGGTGCCAACCCCAGAGTCCTTGCCCACACCAAACACACGTGGCCCCAGGGAGGCTCAGGGCAGAGAACACACAAGGTCAACTGTAGTTCCACCAGAGACCCCCCCTGGAAATGCCAACAACCCTTGAGCGCCCAGGACAGAAACTGCCTCCCCCAGAACCTTAGCTAAGGGGGCCTTGGCAAGGCTCTGAGAGTCACGCGGTGGGAACCGCAGGCCCAGTGCTGCACAGCACAAGGCACAAGGCCAATGCAGATGGCAGGAAGCTGAGGCAGTGGAGGTCTCAGCCACAGTGACCGCAACACACACAGAGGCTGCTCCACCAGAGCGGGCATTGGCTCGGAGGCTGTGAGTCTGAGGGGGCAGAGTGGCGGGCAGCACCCCAGCCACAGGTGCACGTGCCTTGTAAATGGGGGAGGGACCCTCCCCAGGGAGGCCAGCTGCTCTGAGCACTCTGGGTCCCACATGCCACAGCAGGTGCTGGCCAGGCCCCCTGAGCTGGGATGTGGCCACCTTGAGACCACAGCAAGCCTGCCCCTCCCCCACCTGCGCCACAGCCAGCCAGAGCCTCGCGGCAGCCTGGCCCTGCCCACCACCAGGTGGCTGGTGACCACTGGGAATGCAGACCCTGGCGCTCACCCGAGTGAACCTGCTAAAGCTCTGCAGGATCTCCCAGCCCCAGTCCTGGTACTTGCGGTCCCCCGTGAGTCGGTACAGGTAGAACAGGCTCTCCACCGTCTCGGGCCGCAGCAGGTTGTGCCTGTCGGCCGGCTGGGGGCACAGGAGAGCTCAAGGCCAGGCCAGCCCTGCCGGTGCCCTCCCAACGGCTGGCCCTCAGCCCGGGCCCAGTCCCACCTTGACCTCAATGTCCCGATGGCCCGGCTGGGAGTAAAGGTTGAAGTGCACGATCTCAGGACTTAGCCCCGTCTCCATCTGACGGTTCATCTGGTAACACGTCTCCATGAGCTCCCGCGCCAGCTGCATGTGGTCGGCGGGAAGGCCGTGGTGGACGCCCAGAGCCAGCGTCCCTGGCAGGAAGCACACCAGATGGTCCTAGAATCAGAGGGTCTCCTCAGCCTGATCCTAGGCCCACACCCTCGGCCTGCAGCCGCACAGGTGGCCAGTGCTGGGCCCAGTGCCATTGTAGTCTCCAGCATCCCTAGGAGGGATGCCTGCCTGAGTGACACCATTGTGGCCACAACAGTAGGAGCACAAGAGGCAGCCTGACTATAGCCAAGCACTTCCTGCTCCTGGAGGTGGGGGGCAGGGGAGAAGCTGGGAGGGCAGGCTCCGCCGGGAAGCCACGCTGCACACTTCGAGCACCTGCTGCACGTCCAGCACCATGGAGGGCTGTGGAGGGAGCTGCCACCCCAGGCCTCAACTGGCTGAGCCGTCATGTGGCCGGGCCAGGCAGCCAAGGTCACCTGTAGTCTCAGCTCACACGCCTCGGCCAGCACCTCACTGTTCCTTCCAACGTCCAGACTCAGGAACCTTAGAAGCTACGGAAAGAGGGGCGGCCTCCCGAGGGCCCCGTGTACCCCACGCACACACTCACCATCTTGGTGCTAAAGCGGCCGTGGGCAAGTTCCCCCACGAAGATGAGCTTACTGGGTTCAGATCGCTGCAGCAGGTGTGTTTTTATCCCCTCGATGGCCTCAACGTAGTCTTCCAGTAACCTGTGGAAACCAGCAGGTCAGCTTACTCCAGCCTCGGCAGGTGCGCTGGCCTCCTGCCAGGGTCCCAGGAACAGGTGTGCTCTGAGCTGGGATCTGCACACAAGCACAGCAGGCCTGGACCCTTCTGCACAGAAGTCGCCACCACACAGCCCAGCAACGACAACTCAGGCCTTCAGCTGGGCGCTGGCCCTGGACCTCCATGGAGGCCACGAGAAGTGAATCCGTCTGGCAGGAAAAGCCTAGACCATGCCTGGCACGGCTGCCGTTTCCCGACAAAGACCTGGGCTGAGCGGAGCTTCGGGGAGGCTACGCCAAAGGCAGCAGAAACGGGCCTCACTGTGTCTCCTTCTTCCCGCCCTGGATCCACTGCTTCAGCAGGTACTCGTAGTAGCTGTCGGCCCTGGCGCCCAAGGTGAACACGCCCAGGTGGGTGAAGAGGCCGCTGTGGGTGTTGATGAACATGGGCACCAGCCCGTCCTTCTTCCCAGACAGGGAGTGGATGTGCTTCGTCACCTTCTCCACAGCCTCCTGCAGCAGAAAGGGAGCGGGGCGTTTGCTGTGGAGCTGCAAAGAGGGGGCTGCGAGCGCCGCCTCTCCCTCCCGTCACTGTCTGTTCCCAGCAGAGGACAGGACTCGGCTCCTGGCCCGACCGCACCCAGCAGCCCCCACTGCACAGCCACCAGACACACACACCAGGACGTCACTGGCCATGATGGGCTGGCTGTCCCAATGGGCCCTGACAACAGAGCTGACCTGTCTGCTGTCATTTGATGGGGATGGCATCTGATGACCACGGCCATCGTCCTCATGGCAACCTGCCTGGCCATCAGCTACCGCTCCTAGGGGGACAGCAGGCACCTCTGCCTTCTGAGCCCAGCACTGCTCCTGCACTTGTACCCTCCTGGAGAACTCCTAAGCACCCTCCAAGTCACAGGCTCAGCTCCCTGAGCCCTCCTGCTGGGCTGGGCAGCCTGTGTCCCAGGCACCCACGGCTCCAACACGTTACCAAATAGACTGCTCAGGACCCCACGTGGCCCAGGCTTTCCTGGTCTCTACCCAACACGCCCAAACCAACGGTAAGTCCCTCTTTGTATGTGCAACAACCAGAGGCCCTGGGACCTGTGGACGTTCTACGTGCGTACGGTGGAAATGCCCTCTAAACGTCTGTGTGGGGGCCTCACATGGACCAGGTGCGTTTCACTTCTCACCACAAGTGCCCCTGGTCTCTCTGAAGGGGACGTCCAGTTCACAGGAAGAGCAGAGACTCTAACATGAGACCAAGGGTGTGAGCGACAACAGGCAGACCAGTTACACTTCATGAAGACAACATTCTGTGCATCAAAATATACTGTTAACAGAGTAAAAAGACAACCCAGAATGGGAGAAAATATTGGCAAGTCACACATCTGATAAGGGGTTAATACACAGAATATGGAACTCCTACAGCTCAACAAGAAGACAAACAACTCAATTAAAAAGCAAGCAAAGGCTGGGCGTGGTGGCTCACGCCTATAATCCCAGCACTCTGGGAGACTGAGGCGGGGTGATGGCTTCAGCCCAGGAGTTGGAGGCTGCAGTGAGCTGTGATGACGCCACTGCGCTCCAGGCTGGGTGACAGAGCGAGGCCCTGTCTCCCTGTCTCAAAAAAACCCCAAATAAAACAACAAGAAAAAGGCAGAGAACCTAATTAGACATTTCTCCAAAGACACAAAAACGGCGGCCAGTAAGCACGTGAAACACTGAGCATCACGAATCATTAGGAAATGCAAATCAAAACACCATGGGATATCACCATGTATCGCACCAGCTACTATCCAAAAAACAGGAAAGAACAAGCATTGTGAGGGTGTGAGAAACTGCACCCTGCACACTGCTGGCGGGAAGGTGAAATGGTGCAGCCACTGTGGAACACAGCGTGGTGCCTTCTCGAAACGGACACACACATGACCCAGCAATTCTACTCTGGGCACAGACACAAGAGAATCAAAAGCAGAGTCTCACATTGATGTCTGTACACTCGTGTTCACAGCGGCACCACTCACAACAGCCAAAACGTGCAGTAACCCAAAGGTGAGCCTAAATGTGAGACCTAAAACGATACAACTCTTAGAAGAAACTGTAGAGCAAAAGCTTCACAACACTGAATTTGGCAATGATTTTTTGAATATGACACCAAATTCATAGGCCACAAAAGAAAAAATAGACAAAATAGCTTCCATGAAAAAAAATTTTTTTTTTTGTTTTTTGAGACAGAGTCTCACTCTATTGCCTGGGCTAGAGTGCTGTGGCATCAGCCTAGCTCACAGCAACCTCAAACTCCTGGGCTCAAGTGATCCTTCTGCCTCAGTCTCCCGAGTAGCTGGGACTACAGGCATATGCCACCATACCCGGCTAATTTTTTCTATATATTTTTAGTTGTCCAGCCAATTTTTCTATTTTTTTAGTAGAGACGGGGTCTCGCTCTTGCTCAGGCTGGTCTCAAACTCCTAAACTCAAACGATCTGCCCGCCTTGGCCTCCCAGAGTGTTAGGATTACAGGCGTGAGCCACCGAGCCTGGCCCCATGAAAAATTTTAAATGTTATACAACAAAAGACCCTACCAACAGTATAAAAAGGCGACCCACAGAACGAGAGAAGTATTTGCAAGTCATATATCTGATAAAGGGTTAATATCCAGAATAAATATGAAAATCCTAAAACTCAACGAAAAAACCCAACCAATTCAAAAATGGGCCAGTTCAAGGACTTGAACAGACATTACTCCAAAGAAGACAAAGAAGACAAACACATTTGTATCACTCTCATATCACTGACATTAGGAAAATGTAAATCAAAACCACAATGAGCATCACTTCACAACCATTAGGATGGCTACTATCAAAAAACCAGGAAGTAACAAGTGTTGGTGAGAATGTGGAGAAACTGGACCCCTTGTACACCGTTGGTGGGAATGTAAAATGATGAAGCTGCTATGGAAAACAGTGTGGTGGTTCCTCAAAAAATTAAACGTAATTACCATATGATTCAGCAATTTCACTTCTGTGTATATACCCTAAAGAACTGAAAGCAGGATCTAGAATAGCTATCTGTACACCCATGTTCACAGCAACATTACTGACGACAGCTAAAACGCAGAAGCAACCCAAGCATCCGTCGACCCACTGACAGATGAACGAATGAGCAAAATTTGGTATCTACGTACAAGGGAATATTACTGAGCTTTAAAAAGGAAGGAAATTCTGCAATATGCCACGACATGGATGAAACTGGAGGACATTTTGCCAAGTGAAATAAGCCAGTCGCTAAAGAACAAACACCGTATGATTCTCCTTATACGAGGTACCTAGCACAGACAGATGCATAGAGACAGAAAGTAGAACGGTGGGTGCCAGGGGCTGGGGAGACGGGAGTGGAGAGTTGTGGTTTACTGTGCGCAGAGTTCCGGCTTTACGTAACGGAGAGAGTTATGGAGGTAGACGGTGGTAATGGCTGCACAACATCATGAACGGACATAACATCACTGAAGTGTACACTTAAAAATGGTTAGGATGGTACATTTTGTGTTTTATCAAAAGAAAAATGGAAAAATGAGATTAACACACACACACAAACTGCACTTGCTGTGATGAGCAAAGGTTGACTCCAGTGGAAAACTCTGTCCAGCTGGAAACCCAGCCTCCCTACCTGAAACTTCTTAATGCCCGTGAGACGCGAGAGCTCTCGGAACTCCAGCTGGATACTCGTCACCTCGGCCACTGTGCTGTCTGAGGTCCATCGTGGTGGGTGGGCAACTCCAGTGCCAATGTTCACATCGGAGTAAGGAATCTGAGAAGGCGTTCTGAAGGCAGGCATTAGCCGATTTCCAAAATCTTCCTGGTATACGAGCCACAGCACAGAATCAGCGTTTCGGGTCATGCAGGGGCCTCATCTACACGTCTTGACTCTAACCGTCACCATTTTCATCAATTAAGTGGAGAGGCAGGTTTGATGGCTCTCCAATGCCCGCACACAGCGAAAAAGCAACTGGACTCAGCCAGCACTGAGCGAATCCTTTCTACAGGCTGCAGTGAACAGCGGTGAACATTCCCAATGCCGTGCAGCTCATGCACAGCGGGCACAGCAAGAGACGCAAACGTCTCGGAGAGAAATGGGGCACCAGTCAACTCCCATGACTCCCCCAGTGAAAGCCTGATTGCCTGTCACATGTCCTCCCAGGGCATGCAGGGACACTCACGGCTTTCCGCAGGAAGAGGCTGTCCCCAGACAGGTGGTAGGCACTCAGAAGCCCCCCCAGGACCCGGATCGTGCTCTCAAACAGGTTAACGTCGACATTCTTTTCAAAGTGTAACTTCTTTGACACCCACTTCCTGGCTTCTTCAAATTCTGTAACATAAAACAGTAAAGGATACAGAAACGAATTAATAGTCCTATCATTCTCCTATGATCTAGCAATCTTCAAAATGTGCTCTGAGTGTATCGCCCCTGCAGGCTTTCAGTGCCACCTCCCATCTCAAGGGGGCAAATCCTGAATTCTTCAACACATGCAGATAAAACCGCCAGCAGCACAGCCATCGTGACACAAATGGTTCACAACCAAAGGCCATGATACAAAAGACTACATGAGTAATTTATTGGTGGTCTTCAACCTATTCAAAAACTTAGGCAAACACTTAAAATAAATATCACTTAA
>RJWJ010024935.1:0-24374 GCA_004363605.1 Indri indri | reverse complement strand
GACTGCACAATGAGAAACAAAATTCATTCCACCCTGTATGAATAGGGGTCTCATGAAGTCTGGCAACATTTGCTTAAGAAATATAAGGAAAAATTTCTGTCTTGGGGCCTCGAATTAGTAGTGTGACCCAAATGAAATTCAATATTTTTACTAAGGTGAAAATGTTATTGATTAAAAAGAGAGAGAAAAAAGCAAACTGGCCAAGTTGAAATTTGGCTTTTTTGGCAAATTACTATGCAAAGCACAATTTTACGGTAGGGAAATATCTAAAGATTGCTATAGTTGGCAGGAAAGTAAGAAATAGATATGGAATCAAATTCATGGGACATGAAGCTTAATGAAACCTTTAATTGGTTATAGAATTTGAAGTCCGACTTGCAGTGGATAAAATTACAAATTCTCTGCCAATTATAAAATGGATCTCAGCTCCCTAACCTGGAAAAGGAGTCAATGCTGTGTTTTTATTGCTGCTGCTGTTCTTGTTGTTTTAAACCAAAGGACATAGTTGAGTTTTATACAAAATGGGGTTGGTTTTACAAACAAGAATTTATCTTAGGACATCATGTGTCTATTTTCTAAATTCCTTTGGCAGGTCCACATGGCATCATAAATTTAATGCACTGAAACTAGCGGTTTTTTTTTTATTTCAGCATATTATGGGGGTACAAATGTTTAGGTTACATATATTGCCCTTGCCCCACCCGAGTCAGAGCTTCAAGCATGTCCATCCCCCAGATGATGTGCACCGCACCCATTAGGTGTGAATATACCCATCCCCTCCTCACCCCTCCCAGCTGCCCGACACCCGATAAATGTTATTACTATATGTGCACTTAAGTGTTGATCAGTTAAAACCAATTTGATTGTGAGTACATGTGGTGCTTGTTTTTCCATTCTTGGGATACTTCACTTAGTAGAATGGTCTCCAGCTCTATCCAGGATAATACAAGAGGTGCTAGATCACCATTGTTTTTTGTGGCTGAGTAGAACTCCATGGTATACATATACCACATTTTATTAATCCTCTCATATATTGATGGGCACTTGGGTTGTTTCCATATCTTTGCAATTGTGAATTGTGCTGCTATAAACATTCCAGTGAATATGTCTTTTTTACAGAATGTCTTTTGTTCCTTTGGGTAGATGCCCATTAATGGGATTGCTGGATCAAATGGTAGTTCTGCTTGTATCTCTTTGAGGTATCTCCATATTGCTTTCCACAGAGACTGTACTAGTTTGCACTCAATACCAGCAGTGTATGAGTGTTCCTATCTCTCCGCATCCATGCCAAGATTTATTGTTTTGGGACTTTTTGATAAAGGCCATTCTCACTGGAGATAAGTGATAGCTCATTGTGGTTTTGATTTGCATTTCCCTGATGATTAGAGATGTTGAGCATTTTTTCATATGTTTGTTGGCCATTAGTCTATCTTCTTTTGAAAAGTTTCTGTTCATGTTCTTTGCCTACTTTTTATAGGGTTGTTTGATTTTTTTTCTTGCTGATTTTCCTGAGTTCTATATAGATTTTCATTACCAGCCCTTTATCGGATGTGTAACATGTGAATATTTTCTTCCATTCTGTAGGTTGTCTGTTTGCTCTCGTGATAGTTTCCTTGGCAGTGCAGAAGCTTCTTAATTTGATCAGGTCCCATTTATTTATTTTTGGTGTTCCTGTGATTGCCTTTGGGGTCTTCATAAATTCTTTGCCTATGCCAATGTCTGTAAGAGTTTTTCTAATATTTTCTTCATAAATTTAATGCACTGAAACTAGAGGTTCATGCAGGAAAGCAGGCCAGGATATGTCAACTCACCAAAAAAGCTTCTTATTCTTGGAGGTATAAAATGTGTGTTCTGTAGCTACAATCATATTAAAATTTCTTTTAGTTTGAAGTGTTTCTAGTGAGACGTGCAATGAATGTAGTTCTACAGTCTTGGCAGATACTGAGTAATTTCTGGAATCTCTTCGGTTTGGATTTTAGTACAACTTGGTCCTGTTTTTCTTCACCTTTGATAGGTGTCTGGGGATGAGGTTGTAACTCTGCTTTCTCCTCTGTGACTCGCATATCTGAGGCCTCCTTTCTAAAGAACAGATCTCTGATGGATACTATTGCATGTATGCGTTTTTCAGTAATTTGATAGTAATATTTAGCAAAAGCTGAGATGTGTAGTGATGAGAAATTCTGTTATCATGCCATTAAAATACAAAGCAAAAATATGTTCAGGATAAACATCATACTGCTAGTGATTCTGAAAGAAAGACCAGGATGATGGCATTTACATAAGAAAGCAAAAGAAAGAAAGAAATGCAGCAATAAAATGAAGGCTCAGTCTCACAGATCAGAAGCTTAAAGAAAAAGATGCATTACAATCTGCAAAGGCAAGAGACGCCTCCTTTCTGCTTGATCTTCCAACATAACACCCAAGCTGCGCCTACCTTATTGCATCCCGGTTGGAACCAACTTCGTCAACTCTTTCATTAAAGCTAAACTGGTCTTAGTGCAGTGGATGACAAGACTATCTATTTGCCAAGTCCATCTCCCCATGTAACTAATTGTGTAGGCTGAACTTGAGAAAACGAGGCAGAAGTATCAAGTGCTTCTAGGGAATGCCAAGGATCTGAGATTTGAAGGATTCCCATGCACACACAAAAGAATCTATACGGTCAACTGCTTAGTGCTGACGGGAACTCAGACTAGTGTTACATTGTGGTCACTGTTGACCTTGATCTTAAGATGCCTAGAGTTTCTGTCACAAACATTTCTAAGCACAGGCACAACATCAAGGGGATGCTGTATAGTTACCGAGGGCTTTGATTTTGACTCTTACAAATGGCCTTATGTCTCTTACTTCAATTTTCTCTCATGCCAGTTCATCATATGATTGCAAGCATCATATGATTGCAAGATTCATTATTCCAGAAATATGCCTAGTTTCTTTTAAATTGACAGCAAGGCCTTAGAAGCACAGGATCACAGATACAGTGCAGATCTTGAAGAGCATTTGTTCCAGCTCTCTTCTATTAAGGAGAGGACACTAAATTCCAGGAAGGTTAAGTGAAAATACTAGCTGATGACCAGGTTTCCTTTGCTCTAGTCTGGCATTAGCCTACTAGAGTCATGCAAACAACTCTTGCCAGTAGTCGGAAAAAATAAAATGATTTTTATGTTTCTTCAACTCCAAAGCTTGGTATATGGGGAGGAAATTTCCAGCAGCTCTAATACCTCTCACATTGTCCCCCAATGGCCCCCAACTGTCACTCACAAGTGAAAAGTTTCATTTTTTTAATCCATCTGTTTGGAACACTCTCTGGTTATAGAAATAAAATATGTTCAAACTCTGCAAGCTGGTTTAAAAAATGTCCATAATTGTTGGCAAATCTGAAGTAATAAATGAAGGAATTCTGACATAATCCAGCTGCTAGCACAGCATTGTTGCATAAATGTACTTGGTATCTTATTACATCTTTGTAGCTCCAGGAAGAAAAATGCCATCATGTTTCTTGAGTTTGTAGCTATAAAGTATAGGAAAATGTTTAATCTGAAGAGCAAAATGAGCTTCATGGATAAGAATTATTTCACTCTGAGGAATTGCTATCGTAAGAACCATTGAATTTGGCTGAAAGCACATAATTATTAGTTGTTCTGGAATGCACAGAACACTGTAAGTTACAACTGAACCTTCATAACCCTTAATTTGTGTAAATAAAACAAATGGCAATGAAGGCTTTGAAAAGGATAGGAAGGTTTCTAATAAAAAGCTCAGGTCTAGGAAGTGGGTCACTCACGTTTGTGCTGGTCATTATGAATGGGGCTACAGCCATTATGCCTATAGTGTTGTGGGGGCTGACCCCTCCAGCAATCAATTCCATTCTCAGGTGTTCAGAGAGTCTCTGGATACATTATAGCCACCCCACTTCATTTGCTAATGTCATCTTACATTTTTTCATATTTGCCATCTTGGATAGGCTGGGATACACTACCAAAAAAGATGTATGATGGGGTGGGTGGGTAGAGATGTTAATTGCAATTGCCTTAAGTATAAAAATAATTAAAACAATAATATAATAACTGGAATCATAATACATCATGGTTTTCTTTGGGCAATTCTGTTTTAAGCCCTATATCCTGTCTAGTTTAGCATTTGTCTCAGACAAAACTCTTGACAGAATTTGAAGGGAAATTACATGGTTGCTCTAATAATAGCTGACAATATTTTAGTGTTTATCATATGCCTCTAAGTATAAAGACATGTGTCATTGAACTTAATTCCCTCAACATTATGCATTATAAATTATTATACCCATTTTACAGACAAACTGAAAAGCATAGACTTCATGTAACTTCATAAATATCACCTAGCTTTTAAGCAATGGACTCAGGTTTGCTGACTCCAGTTCTTTTATGGCAACTTCTTGACTGCATCACCACAAATTTACATTTCCTGGGCCTTACAGAATCATGCATTTAAAGTATATATGGAGATAAGTTGCAACAGCCAAACTATAAATTTAAAAAATCACCAGTTTTAAAGCTAAGTATTACATAGAATTCGATTGGTGCTTGCAAGACTGTGAAGGGTTTGGAAGGAGCAGACAGTTCTTTTAGCAAGTCATGCAATATAAAAACAAGGGCCTGTCCCTTAAATTTTTAAGAGCTAAATTAAACAGAAATGACGGAACTGTACTTTACAACGTGAAGAGCTATTTATGAGTGTTTTTGCAGTCAGGTGTTGATACAGACTGAAATTCAGCCATGTTCAGGAAATAACTTTAGGGATGATAGTGTGAGAGCGAGTAGGTATGGGAGGGCTTACGTAACGTTTTAAGGGTGATATTAGGGGGGATAGCTGAAACCTCTTCAGAGCTCACTGAAACCCCACAAGTGGCTTAAGCTTGATCCTGACCCAGTTGGGCAATTTTTGTCTCTTCTCATGACAGTTGGACAAAATCTCCTAAACCACATAAATCTTTTCAAATGATAGTTGCTGAAAGTTAAAGAACATTTTTACAAACAGTACATGCTGAAGGCTGGCCATCTTTTTGTTTCAGCCAGAAATCCTCATTAACCAGCATTGTATTTCCTTAGGTTTACAATCACCACTCTTCATGAAGAGTAACTTAAAATATCTTCTAATTCATCAAGAATTATATTTAAAGCAATGTTACTGGTTTCTATTTCTGCGAAAACTTGCTACTCTTTGAAGACACATGTGGAGTAACTATGTTACTCAGAATGTTGAAATAATTGGAACATTTCATTCCCCAATCTATTCATGGAAGAGCATTCATTGTACATGTGGACAGAATTTCTAGTAACATAAGAGGTTTTTTAAATGTGTTTTATTTTGTTGTTTTGTTTTTTAAAGTGGCATATACACACACAAATGAATAATTCTTGGAAGGCTTAACCTGGAAGTAAAGGTTGGCAACATGTTCTTCTGCAAAGCCTTGATGGTATGGAAACATGAATGTTGTGTTTGTACAGTGGAGTGCAATATGCACTCTATTATTGAGTGTAGTTTGTTTCTGTCTGTAAGAAACAAGGACAAATAAGCCAAAAAATTACAGTAGATGAAACGTGCTAAGGAGCCTATTTCTGGGAAGTCAATGATTGCATTTAAGGCGTTTCCATGACTAGCTGAATTACATTGTCTGTAGAAACCAGTTAATATTCTTTTTGGCAGAAGGCACCTGAAACCATTCACTGCTCTACTGCCATGTTTGTGTACTTGCCAGAGAGGTTGAACTAAACTAGACTGCGTGAGCTCAGTATTTTGCAATATAACCACTTTAAAAGTCTCTTGAAAAACATTTGAATGAAAGATATGCTCTAGGTAGCTCCAATTAAGTTCGTGTAATATAATCTTTATGCTAAAACATACTGATTTTTATGACATTTCTTTTTTTAGTAATCTATAATTTGGGTGTAAAATATATGTGAGCTTAGCCATTTTAAGAATGACTGCTAAAATTGTATGTCTAAATTCTGTTGAAAAGAGTCCTAATTTTTGTCTCTCAAGAGTGACACCACCAAATGCACACATATACCACCGCCTCACATGTACACATTCACATATATATGTGTATGCATGTGTGTATATGCATGTATATATGTGTATGTATGTTTGTACATACTGGCAGTCCTCACTTTACACAGTAGTGTGGGGCTGTGAAAATGACCATACAAACAGAAAAGGTACAAAATGTTTCTTAATAATCGAAGGAAAAATTATAATTATTCTGTGACCTATAAACATTTTTATCAAAATATTAAACTCTTAAGGTCAGTTTTAAATGTACAAAAAATGAAAAACCCTATAAAACTAGTATTTTCTTAATACATTGCAATTTAAACCATTAAAAACATCAAGAGTTAGTGTTCTATTTTTTTCTAAAAAACTTATCCAGTGGTTATTTGAACGTTGCTGCCTTCTTTTTCTTCTTGTATAACTTTAGGATACAGTGCACTCATCTTTTCTTAGCCGTGGAGAATTGCCATACTTCTACATTTGGATACTTTTCTGACATTTTATCTTCTGTGCTTTCAATATTGTGAAATCTCTGGGAGTTCCTTTAATGTGAGGTTCTGCTGGCATCACTTTCTCTGGGATATTGTCAAACTTTTTGTCATAACCGCTGTCAATGAAGAGAGATGTCAATAAGTTCATCTTTACTGAGTTCTCCTGGCTGCAGACCTAGAGTTTCTCCAAGGGTGGTTATGTCAACATTCCCATGGTCAGCTATTTCTTCTATAACTCTACTTATATTCAATTCAGATTTCACTGTCAGCCTTATCACTTTTCATTTGTTTGCTGCACTTTGATCTTTGTTGGCCAATTCCCTCTTCTAATTATCCATTTTTGTCAAACTGTCACCTGGGTTTATCACTGGGAGGCAAGGAGGTAAGGCAACCACACCTTTGGTATCTGTAGGTGAGCTGAATAGCAGATGCACAGTGACCTGTCATTGACAGACTTTGAAAGGAGTGATGTGATTGGTCCCAGATCATGATGCGCTTCTGCCATGTACGTAGTGATTGGTGGACTGAGAACAAGCAGTGAAGTTTATGCTTTATAAAATTACTCACAGATAATTCACAGTGGTAATTAAAATTTGAACAGTGTTGTTGGTAGACTGATGTTACTTAACTAAATCCTAGTAGCTGAAATTTGTGCATATTAGAATTGTGAAAAGAAAGGAATGCCTGTAAATTCTTGATTTTTCCATCATTATACCTTAGGTTATGCCCTGATGTCAAATATTTGAATATAATACAATTTGAAGCAAATGAACCTTGGCTGTAATGCATATGAATTCATCTTGATTAGGGCACAAATAAAGCCCTCAATGTTGAACAAATATGGCTAGAAAGGCCAATTAGAGACGTATCCTGCCCTTGTGTGTTTCTCAGAGACCACTCAAGCAATTGGAATTTGTACATACATGACTGAGGCATGGCATAAAAAGCGGACAGAACAGCATGGTCAAAATAAGTAGACAATACAAAATCCATCCTTAGGCCATTTATAGGCTTGCAAATTTTGATTAGGGAAGGAAACGAATCTTCACTGGAATTGTTTTCCATGAGAATTAAAAATGAGTATGACATATAAAATAGGTTTCCAGTGTTGTGGCAAGATTTATTAGGAGGCTACCTTATTCGTTATTTTAGTATGGTACAGAATTACTCCCGGGAAAGAGTTATTGAGGCAATAACAGTAGTAATGGAGAGAGTGAAAATTACAGAAATGCAGGAGCTAGGACTTGTCACCTGGAGATTAAATAGAGAGAAGGGAATCATTTGGAGGCAACTATCATTTTAAGTTGTAGTGATTTGCAGAAACCTGACGATTTACTGATCTTGACAAGATACCAGTAATGGTTAATGCAGCTTATTTGAAACTAAATAAAAATAATTGCTAAGTTATCTCAGTAAGTTCCACATGTCATCTCTCATGACTATTCATCTGTATTGCTGGATCCCTTAATTTATAGACTATCATTAAAAAAGAACAGGTAACAAGATCTACCTACTCCTTTAAACGTTTTTCATTAGTGTATATAGCACCTTTTGGGCGACACAAATGTTTCCCCTTCTCACAAATGTTGACGATAGGGGGGTGGGGCAGAAAAAAATATTGAAGGTAATTCTATATATGTATTTAAAAATACATCATTGAAGAAGAACACAAAAAATGGCTATGTTTTAATTGTTTTGCCCATGAATATTTTAAATATTTAGAGATATACCAAAATTCTTTTGTTATTTTCATCTTGGGGGGAAGATGCTTTGTACTAGAAGCTACAAATCAAAACTTTCCAATCTTCCCACATCACAGGTTTGGAAAATCGGGCATGTTGTGCACATTTTTAGTTTTTCTTAGTCTGTTTGTCATCAGTGATCTTGTGTTCCTAATATCCTGAGCCTCACAAATACCATAGTACCTCTTGCATTTGACTCATAACATGTGCTTCCAACTTATGTCTGTAAGGAAAAGCTTTTATAAATGCCTAGTACATCTGGCATAACTCTTCAAACCCAGAGAACTTATAGTGATATAAACTGAACCATGGAATAAAAGGATTTAAGAAGGAGAATGAATTCTTGGTATTATTAGAACAATATTTTCAATAGAGGATTATTAATGCTTTTGTTACCACAATCCAGTTTTCTTGACAGACATGGTATATTCTTTCATAAATCAAGCATTAAAACATTTATGCATAGTTACCTTTTTTTACCCAGAAGTGCTGGTGCTATAACAACATACAGTAGATTCAACTATATTCAACTGCGGCTTGTAGATGCTTGCCACATGATATGCCAGAGCAGACAAGGTTTTTCTGCCAATACAAGTAACAAAATGATATCAGAACATGACTTGGGCCATATGGTACAACATACTGAAGGCAGAGAAACCTGAGGTCCACTTCTGACTCTGCCTTTCATTAAACTGTGTAATCTAGGAAGAATAAGAGAACCATGCTAAGCCTCAGATTATTTGTTTGTAATTTGAGATAATAACAATTCTATTCAAGTCAAAGTTTTTTTGTCATGGAAATCAAGAAAGGAATATGTCTTACTATATAAACTTATAAAACATTATACAAATATAAGGCTATATTATTATTACCTACAAAATACTACCTTTATATTGGAAAATATATAATATGTATGTGTATAATATAGTATATAACAGTTTTTACATCTATCAAACTCTTTCATATATAGTCATGCACCATGCAATGATTTTTTTTGGTCAATGTGGACTGCATATACAACAGTGCTCCCATAAGATTATAATACCATATTTTTATTGTAGTTTTTCTATGTTTAACTATGTTTAGATACACAAATACTTACCATTGTATTCTAATCACCTACAGCATTCAGCACAGTGATATGCTGTATGGGTTTGTAGCCTAGGAACAATAGACTATACCATATAGCCTAGGTTTGTGGCAGGCTATACAATCTGGGTTCGTGTAAGTACACTCTTCAGATATTTGCACGACTATGAAATCATCTAATAACAAATTTCTCAGAATATATTCCTGTCAATAAGCAGCACATGACTGTATGTTTTGCTACACAGAGGTAAAATTAGGAGTAGGGTCAACAAAGAAAGGAAATAGGGCATTAAAAAGAATTTAGGGACTTCCGGTTTCTGATCTGGCACGTAAGGAGTTTAGAAGTTGCCACTCTGACCTAACAAGAAGTAAAAAAACTGAAAAATCAACAACTCGCCTTAGATCCCTAAGAGAAGTAAAGTCACAGAGCAAACTACTGTTCCCGAAATTGGAGAGTCAGTCAGGCAAATACAGAGAATCACAACTTGTCTGAGAAGAAACTTACATGGGAACAAGAACCAGTACAAATTGCAAAAGTCTCTCTGTGGACAAGTCAAAGAGATAAAAACACTTCAGAAGGATCAGTCATGAGGGTGGGGACATACACTTTTGTGAGTTTTACTTCCTGGAGCTCTACCAGTTTCTCACAGTGAATAGAAAAAAAAACCCTTCCTCCTGTTTCTGAAAGGGGAAGGGAAAAAGGAACAATCTTGAAATCAGGCAGAGCATTCTGTTCTTTTTAAAAAGGCCTCCCCTCAAGAGAAAATATTTAACAAGAGCCTAACCTTCATAGGTCTAATCGGAGACTAACTAACCATCAATAAAGGCAATATTCAACTCTAGCCAGGTTTAGTCTCTTGCTTGGAGGAGGGAAATACTCAATTTCAGCCTCCTCTAGCCTTCCATGTGAGAGAAGGGAAATACCTACCTCCAGTCCACTCTCACCAACCTGTCCCACCTAAGGTAGGAGGGGACTGAGAAGGACTTGTGAAGTTCACAGTCTAGAGACACAGGGTCCTTAAGACCTAATCACAGGACTTTAGAATGCTTCTCTTTCCCCTCCATGTTACCACTAAAAGCTTATTTATAGCAGTTCCTTTTGCCCAATATATTATGTCCAGCTATTAGTAAAAAATTACAAGGGATACAAAAAGGAAAAAAACATAGTTTGAAAAGACAGCAAGCATCAAAATCAGACTCAGATATGGTAGGGATGTTGGAATTATCAGACCAGTAATTCAAAACAACTGTGAGTAATATGCTAAGGGCTCTAATTGATAACATAGACAGTATGCAGGAACAGATGGGTCATATAAGCAGAGAAATGAACATTTTAGGGAAGATTAAAAGAAATGCTAGAGAGCAAAAACACTGTAACAGAAGTGAAGAATGCTTTTGATGGGTTTATTAGTAATTAACCTGACTGAGGAAAGAATTTCTGAGCTTGAGGCTATCTCAACAGAAAACTCCAAAACTGAAAAGCAAAGAGAAAAAGTATTGGTGGGGGGGGGGGGACCAGAGTATCCAAGAATTGTGGGACAACTACAAAATATACGACATGTAAATGGGAATACCAGAAAGAGAAAAAAGAGAGAAAGAAACAGAAAATATATTTGAAACAATAATGACTGAGAATTTCTCCAAAATTAATGTCAGATACCAAACCACATATTCAGGAAACTCAGAAAACACCAAACAGGATAAATGCCAAAAACTACACTTAGGCATGTCATATTCAAATTGTAGAAAATCAAAAACAAAAAAATCCTGACAAAAGCCAGAGGGGAAATAAAAAATCTTACCCATAGAGGACAAATATAAGAATTATATCTGACTTCTCAGAAATTATGAAGCATGAAGAGAGTAGCGTGAAATATTTACAGTGTTGAGAGGAATAAAATAGAAATCTAGAATTCTATACCCTATGAAATTATCCTTCAAAAATGAAGGAGAAATTAAGCTTTTCTCAGACAAACACTAACTGAGGAAATGTATTGCCAGGACAGCTGCCTTGCAAAAAGTGTTAAAATTCTTTAAAGAGAAGGAAAATTATATCAGTCAGAAATTCAGATCTACATAAAGAAAAAGAGAGCACTGGAGAAGGAAAAAGTGTAGGTAAAATAAAAATATTTTTTATTCTTAATTCATTTAACAAATAAGTTCATTTAAAATAATAATAGCAATTTACTCAGTTATGCTTATGCCTATATGCCTGCTAATGTATAGTGAAATGAACAACAATGATACAAAGGATGAGAGGGAGAAATTAGGATTGTTTTGCTATTATTAAGGTACTCCTACTACTGATGAAACAGTATAGTGTTATTTGAAAGTGGACTTGAATTAGTTGTAAATGTATGTTGAAAAATCTATGGCAACCTAGACTTCTTTTAACTTAAAAAGAGATTTTAGAAAGTATAATTGGTATACTAAGAGAGAAAGTGAAATTATACAAAACACTCAATTAAAATCATAAAGGGCAGAAAAAGAGTGGAAGAAAAAATATGAACAGAGGATAAGGACAAGTAGAAAACGTAAAAAGTATAGTAGATATTTAACTATATTATCTCTTTGAATGTCAATAGTCTGAACACACCAATTAAAAGACAGAGATAGAGTGGATCAAATAACAAGACCTAATTTTATGCTGTCCACAAGAAACCCACTTTAAGTGTAAAAATATATATAGATTAAAAGTAAATGGATGCAGAAAAGTATATCATGTTAACACTAATTAAAAGAAAGAGGGTGTAGCTTTGTTAATTTTAGACAGAGCAGACTTCAGAGCAAAGAAAGTTATCAGAGACAAAGAAAGGCATTACATAATGATAACGGGTCAATTCTCCAAGAAGACATACCAATCTTTAATGTGTGTGTGCTTAAAAACAGAGCATCAAAAATACATGAAGCAAAACCTGATGGAACTCCAAGGAGAACTAGATGAATCTGCAATTACAGTGACTTCAACACCACTCTATCAGAAACAGACAGATCCATCAGGCAGAAAATCTTTGCAACAAATTGTGCTAAGATATGCACATACAAAAGAATAATAAAATAATAATAATGAATCTAGACTCAGACTTTACACCCTTATATCCTTTTAATTAATTCAAAATGAATCACAGATATAAATGGAAAATGGAAAACTATAAAATTCCTTGAAGATAACATAAGAGAAAATCTAGATGACTTTCGGTTTGGCAATAACTTTTTTAGATATAACACCAAAGACACAATTCATGAAAGAAAAAATTGATAAGCTGGATTTCTTTGTGAAAGACACTGTCAAGAGAATGAAAATTCAAGCCACAGAATTGGGAAAAATATTTGTAAAAGATATATTTGATTAAGAGTTGATATCAAAAATATACAAGAAACCCTTGGATTCCAATAAAAAAAAAACAAATAACTTGATTTAAAAATGGGCAAAAGATCTTAAGAAACATCTGACCAAAGAAGATATACAGATGGCAAATAAGCATATGAAAAGATGCTCCACATCATATGTCATTAGGGAAATGAAAATTAAAACAACACTGAGATATCACTACACACTCATTAGAATGGCCCAAATGCAGAACGCTGACAACACCAAATACTGACAAGGCTGTGAAGTAACAGGAACTATCATTCATTGGTAGTGGATGCTATAGCTATTTTGGAAGACTAGAAGTTTCTTACAAAACTAGACATACTCCTACTATACAATCTATTAATTGCCCTCCTTAGTATTTACTCAAAGGGTTGAAAATTTATGTCCACACCAAAACCTGTACATGGATATTCATAGCAACTTTATTTATAATTACCAAACTTGAAAGCAACCAAGATGTCCTTCAGTAGATGAATGGATAAATAAATGGTTGTACATCCAGACAATGAAATATTATTCAACACTAAAAAGAAATTGGCTATAAAGCCATGAAAAGACATGGAGGAAACATAAGTGCATATTACTAAGTGAGAGAAACCACTGGAATAAAGCTGTATATTATATGATTCCAACTGTATGATATTCTGGAAAAGGCAAAACTATGGATACAGTAAAAAGACAGTTGCCAGGGGTTGAGGGGAGAGAGATATAAATAGGGAGAGCACAGAGGATTTTTAGGGCACTGAAATTACTCTTTATGATAACCTAACAGTTTATACATGTGTCCAATTTATAGAACGTACAAGAGAGAACCCTAACGTAAGCTATAGACTTTGGATGATAATGATATGTCAATGTAGGTTCATCAACTGTAACTAATGTACCACGCTGTGGGGGACATTGTTAATGGTGAAGGCTATACACATGTGGGGTCAGGGTCTATATGGGAAATCTCTGTACTTTCTGCACAATTTTGATGTGAACCTAAAACTGCTCTAAAAATGAAGTCTAATTGTTAAAAAAATGTAGGCAGTGAGTTAATAAACTCTATCTCACATAAAGTTTGAACAGTAATAGACAACAAAATCTATTGAGGTATATATTGCTGGCTGAGCTTCGAGATGCATGACTTAATTTCTGAATGAAACATTAGAATACTGGCACCAGTTTCTATTTCTCACACATACCCAAAAACCAAGTGCTAGTGGCTCCAACACAGAGTTCAATTCTGCATTGGCATTCAAAAATCAGGTAATGTAAGTATTTTATATATTTGCTTTTCAGTGCAGCCCAAATATAGAAAATTTTATATTGAAAGAAAAAATGTGTCCAATAAACGTTTTTCCTCCTAGAAATTTCTGAGAAGGAAGAGCAAAGAGGAGGACTCATCTTATCACTTTTTAATGCATACTTGCCATAGTAACAAAAAGTACGGTACTGGGACAGGAACAGACACACAAAACCAAGGAAAAACAAGTATGTCCAGAAACATTTATATTTAAGAAGGGTAGTGTTACGTTATTATGGTGACGACACAGATTAGCGGAGGAATGGATTAATTTTTTAGTTGATTGAGTTGGTATACTGGCTTTCTATATATGAAAAAATAAATTTGAACCCTTCTTTCAAACAACATACGAGAGTAAATTCCAGATTAATTTAAAAATCCAAATGGGAAAGGAAAAACTATAAGGTAAATAGAAAAAAAAGTAGAAGAATATCTTTGTGATCTTGGGATGGAAATTTCTTCAATAAAATGCAAATTAAAAACCATAAAGTAAAAAAAAAAATAGTATGAATTTGACTATATCAAAATTAATGATTTCTATTCAGTGAAGAATACCATAGACAAAGTTGTTCAAAGGAGACTCAGCGGAAGAAGTTATTAGTGATACCTAAATCTGAGAAGAGAATAATATCTAAAATTAACAAAGAATTATCACAAATTAACAAGAAAACTAAGGATAACACAACAGAAAAATGGTCCATGGACAGGTATGGGCAAATCATAAAAGCGGATCTAAATGGTTTTCTTGTAGGATTGACACAATCAGCTGATCAATCATGTGATCAAAAAATGCATATAGAATTCTAATTTCTCCATAAAACTCACAAAAATTTTTAAATGTTTAATAATGCTAAGTTTTAAAAAAATATATAGGGAAGTAGAAACCTTCATATTACTAGTAAGACCGTCAACAAGTGCAGCCTTTTTGAAAAGTAGCACAGCAGCATATGCCCTCTGACCCCACGATCCCTCTTCTTAGTGTGTCCCAGACAGGCTCTCCCAGGTCCATGAGGAGACGTGGATACAGCTTTTCATGGGAGCAGTTGGGCGTGGGAGCGGGTTGGGAAGCTCATATGGTGAAAACATGTCACAGTACACTATGTAGCAATCAGAAATACGAAACACAAGTTGATGTGTGTGTGTGTGTGTGTGTGTGTGTGTGCGCGCGCGCGTTATATCTCATTATGAGCAGGTCCTAATACATGATGTCGAGTGGGACAAAGTGAGAAAGAAAACAAGAATATAACACAATGCAGTTTGTCTAAAACAAAATAGCATGCTACAATTACATATATACATACATAGATAGACATATACATATATGTATATATTTCAAGAATGTATCCATAGTGAAGACATGTTTTAAACATATTTATTAGAATTGGTTCCTATGCAGGGGGCTAGGAGGAGAGTTGGAAGTAGAAAAATTAATAACCTTAGATAAAACAGACCAATGATGATAGTGTGCCATGAACTAAGGACTATAATTAGCTAAATTATATAAAAATGAAATTCATAAAACAACAAAGCAAAAGCCAAAGCAAAATGTACTTCAGTGAATTGACTAGAGAAGGATATTTAATTTTTGTTAATAAATTTTTTTAAAATCCCCTCAAAAAGAAAGATCATCAACATTGGCAAATTCAAACAGTGGTAGGAATAGCAAAATGAAAAATAATGATATAACAGTGTTCGATCTGATAATACAACGACACAGAGAAACAGCTAAAGATGGTACATGATAGCAGTCATGTCCGAAACAGAAGGAATCCAGAGTGGTGAGAAAACACTAGCGGAAAATGATAAAACACATGCAAGTATCACCTTGAATCCTAGAATTCTGAGTTGGCCTTGCATACATTTCCTGAGGAAGACAGACGGAGAATTCCCATCACGGCAATATTTTTAGATTGGTAAACCTCAAAATTTTATTTCGTGCATGACATCTAATAAATACAAGTAAGTTTTCTGACCTTCCAAAATAATGTTATATAACTATTGTCTCTAGTGTAGTGATTATTAATTTTTTGTCTGGGAAGCCTTGGGACCCCTTCTCAGAATAATTTTCATCAAAATCCTGTATTCACTTATTAATATTATTAATAGGCTTTGCTATCACCTGTGATTATCAGCATGAAGACAGTGATAGGCACTAGATATTCGTAAACAAACACAGGTTTTTGTAAATGCTTTTGCCCAGCAGCAGCTCCTCATGCCTGTGAGTAGCAGTGACTACCCTTGTTGCCTAGCAACACCACTTTATCACGGACGACCCGATGGTCAACTGTATCGGGAGAGTCAGAAGTTGAAAATGAAAAGTACAGTAGTTATTTGTCTAGATTGAGATTTGACTGATTTTTCTATCACTTGTGAAAAATACTGGCCCTGGGAGGATTTTTCTTGTTTATAACCCCATTAGCATAGTAGAAGCAGCAAATCAGTAAACTCTGTGTGCAGTACCAATCATATCTATTTATAGGTGGGAATGATCTCAGGCAGCCTGAGGCAATTCTTGCTGTACTTTATTCTATGGTGGTTCAGGCAAAGAGTCAAGAATAATCATCTGAAAAGGGTTTCGAGGAGTCCCATTTCAAATTTTCTCTTCTATCATAAAATTTAATTATATTTTGAAGCAATCTGGTCACCTATAGCTGAGACTCCAGACAATATTTTCTTGTCCTTTTCCCCCCCTTCTTCCTGTTGTTTCTCCAGTGTATCAGTGAGTTGGTCAATCTTTAAGCCATGACTAATGTTAGATGCAAACATGGGGGGAAGGGGAAATAAGTAACTATATTTTCCACCCTCTTTTTCATACGTTTCTGCCTCTTCTTTCATCATTAGCAAGCTGAGAGACAGAGATCAATGAATCTTAAGAAATGTACGCGTGATGCCTATTCAGGGTAGCACCTTGTCTTTGATCAAAGTTCGAATTTCCATCAAATAGTTTCAGGGAAGATCCACTTGAATGTGCGAACCCACTCGATTTTCATTGTAGTATTTTAATGAAATTAAATTTCATTCATGGAATTTTAATTACCAATTATTCCATTGTTTTCCATTCAAAATCCATCCTTTCAACACTCTTAGAAGTCTGTCTCCCACATACTTATGCTCCAATTTATTCCCATGTTTCCTATTATTTTCTTTCATCATAATCCCTTTATTGACAATAAAGGTTTTTCTTCTAATTTTTCTCTCCTTAAATTCCTTTTTCCTACTGACCCTATTTTAAGTGAATTTATAAAATTCATAAAACCACTATGCAATGTTTTTGCTCTGTATACTTTGAAAGGTGACTCTCGATCCTCTAGTATCCCAAAAGTGCACCTACATTTTATATAGCATGCAATATAAAACTTGGACTTATAAAAGAGGTGAGATTTGATCCATGGTTTGATGAATCTGTCATAATGAGCTGTGCATAGCCAAGTCTTCACAGCACTGCTAATCCACAACTATGCAATGTTATACTTGAAAGAAAGTATGTGACCCTGTAGAGTATAAGTTTTCATTTAAAACCTCATGGCCATCTTACGGTTGAGCTTGAAAGATCAACTTGCAGTAAGTCTAGCCATAAAACCTTATTTGTTGATTCTGTGCTTTTTCTGGTGTGCTCTCTCTCTCTCTCTCTCTCTCTCTTTCTCTCTCTTACACATACACAACATAAATTCCTTTAATCTATTCTAATTTTCTATTTACCAACTTTGCCTTAAAATTTTGAATAGTTCTCTGTATTATTACTATTATTGTCTCCATTTCATTATTTAAATTTTGCTCTTTGAATGTTCACACTTTCTTTGGTCTTCAGACCCTGTCAAAAGCAAGAAATAGTCTGTTCATTATACAAATATTTGAGGTCCACTGATTCCTGTTAAGGAAGATACTGTTCCTTAAACTAGTTGAAGGACAAGATAACAAGTTTTAAATTCGGAGCAAGCTTGTAAGGCTCTCTATCTTGTCTCTTTCAATACTTGTTGTTCAGTTATTTATTTTTGTCTTGCTCCGCCCCCCAGCCTTTGTTTTATTTCCTCTAAAGGAAATTTAGGAAAAGCGAATGGGACTAAATTCCATTTTAACTTAAACCTTACCAAAAACAACACCAAAAATCCCATTGAAGCCTGGGCCTGGTGGATTTTCTCAGCAGGTTCTCCTCAATCTCAGTAGTAGCTTGTTTCCTTCTCCATGTCTTTAAACCATCTGCTCCGCCAGACTCAACCCTTTACTGACCCTAGAGAATTATCATGGACATCCCTGTTAGATAAGTGTTAGGTCTACTACGATGTTCCCTGGTCCTTGGTTCCCACTGTCAGGGGTGAGTACTGGTACTGAGTTGAGCAGATGATGGAGTGATCACAAATACAAAGCAATCCCACACAGTTTATTACAGGAAAGAAAGAAACTGGAAGTGAAAGTAAAGAAGAAAGCTACCCAAAGTGAAACTATGTTCCAGAGAGAGGAACCGGTTAGTCTCCATAAGTGGAGAAAGACTTTGAGGACTTCCAGGTGGTTTCCTTTTATTGGCCTGATCTGGGGGCGGGCTTACAGGAGGTGTGGGATATTACCAAATGATTCCCAGGTGTTCTGCGTTTCTTCCTGCAGTCCCTTCCCCTGATTGGTCCCTGGCTTCTCCCCCGCTAGGAACCACCCTCCTGGCCTACACCTACTCCTGCAGATTTGATCGCTACCTAACACAAGCAACTTCTTGTTTTTGTAATCCACTTTAAAAAATCAGAAATCCTTGGACAAGCTTTCGTAGGAGCTTGATTGCTGCTTAATCACACCTGCTCACTGTGTCTCTAGAAAGATCTAGCTCTTTCTCCTTTGACTCACTCAGTTGTCTGGTGTACTGCCACTATTTGAATGGAAACATTGGCCTCCCTGACCCTTCTCTCTTCTATTTCCAAAAAGCAAGGTTCTCACAAGTCTAAGGGGAAAAAAAGCAAGCTTTCTTTGGTGTTAGGTCAACATTGAGCCCTGCCTCCTGCATCCAAAGGGCACTGTTCAGCTTCTTGTATGCTTGGCCCTGCTCAGCTCAACATTCTACCCAACAGTCATCACCAAAGCCTATATTTTGTAGCAACAATAAATTTAACAATTGGTCACAAGTTGATAGAGCAGATATACATGTCCATTGCATACAGGTTAAGGTCAGACTGTTATCCTCACCTAAGACATTCCCTTTCGCCCGACTCCATCAGAATTCTACCCATCATGAGGTTTTAATTCAGGCCCAGCCTTTTCCTTTACTGCCTTTAATCTCTCTGTGCTCTGAGGTGTATTGCTGAACTTATGGTCAAGGACAGTTTATCAATAATTTCATATTTTTATATCTCTCCAACTGAGTTATAAAACACAACTTAGAGAAATTGACAGAAGTTTTGTGTCATTGCAGTGAAGATTTTTAAAATATTTTGTGGCTAATTAAGAATGCAATGGGAATTGAAAAAGCTAAGGTCTATTCGAAATTTTCTGTTACTTGTATTACCTAGGACAAAGTATGTTTGTTTCTCTGGGTCCCTATTTTCTCATAAACAGAAGGAGAGATTTGAGTCCCTTTCAGCTCTGTGATTTGCTGAAGCCATGAATGGGGCAAATGAAGAGGGAATGAGTAAAGTTAAAGACAGCCAGCCAGTAGGCAAAGAGAATCAAAATATCTAAAAGACATCTGGTGTTATTGTGCTCTGCTGGTAATTTCCAATTTTAAACTTTAAAAGCAAATATTTTATCCTCTGATCAGGAGACAGATCTGTGATACGGTAAATTCAGAAGATGAGAGTTCAAGTTTATAGTTCTTCTGCTTCTAGTTGTATGATGTTGGGCCATTGATTTATCTTCTTTGAGCATCAAGTTTTTCATGTGTAAATGGGGAATAACACCTAATTAATAGTTTTCTTACAATTATTAAAATAAGTATTTATGAAAGAGGTTTATAAAAATAAGGTAGTTGTGCAAGCAATAATACTAATATTTTCCATATAAGTGACATATATATTGTATATAATTTCTCATATTTTGACCAACACTTATTTAACCAGCTTTATTTCTTTTGTCCCCAAGAATGTATAGACTTGTTTTATTTTGGTTGACCTTGGTAAAGAAATGGAATCATGAATTTCCTGGGCCACATTATCAATAAAAGATAATATACGCCTTGCCTGTGTTTCAAATTACATTTCTTGCATTTATTTATTTCTCTATACTTCATTCGAAAACAAGATGTTGGTAATTATCATCTAAAATGTGTCAATACATCCATGTAATATCATACATGGAAAATAAAGATTGAAATTTTAACATTTCTGGGTTATAGTTAGAAAATTATCTGAGTGGAATTAAATGTTATTTTTAATTTATGGTGTATGCTTTGTGTTCATATAGCATTCTGGTTTTAATTGAATTGACTTTTAGTCCTTCTTTGTGGAATGTCCCTAAAATTATCTGGTGTATCTAGACACTTATTAAATAGCATTTATTTTTTATATTGCTAGTTTTTCTTTAACAGTCTCTGATTAATTAAGACTAACAATTTTACTTATTAGTCCCTTCCCATTCAGGAAATATTTACGAATATCCTCACAGGATAAGGTCTATTTAGCTAACACTGTGTTCTAAAACTTTTTTAGCATTAATATAATTTGTCACATATGCATGTAAAAAAAAAGTCTTGCCTTTTTGTCCATGAATGCGTATAACTCACACCTGAAGGAAGATGAAACTGATGTTGAGCGTCACAAAGACGATTATACAGATCACTGTCATCTCCAAGGGTATGTTTGGTGAAATGAGGAAGATGTTTTATGGGAACTAACCATCTATATTAGAAACTTGAAAGTTAACAGACAAGCATTTCTAACATCACAGCCAGCTAGTGTGATTTCCTTGGAGATACTGAAGTAAAAGTGCAAATAGGTGGTGAGAAGAGTTAGCAAATAGTAAAAGACAAGACACAGGAAGACATTAGTCTGTTGGTACACAACCCAGTTCTCTGAGGTGGGGGCTGGGGGTGGGAAGCAGTTTTCTGCACAGGAAAAGAAGTTCTAAATAGAACAAGATGCTTCCTCCTCCAAAACATTGACATTTACTTACAAGCACTGAAGTGAGGAAATAGATTTCAAGTGTCAGTTGCTTTGAACATTAAAGGACAGAAAACTCAAAAAACTCAAAACTTCTTGCTTTTATCCTGTTCTTTCCCCTCATCTGGATGTTGAGAGCATGCTAAAGATATAAATAACATCGAACTACTATTTAATTTCTTCATGCTCACCGAAAAGTCTGGAGGAGATTTACACTAACTAAAGGAAAACCAATATACATTCAGGTGAAATGTAGCAAAAACTAAGGTATGATTTTTAACTGATCTTCATTCTTCTTTTACCAATTATTAGGAGCCCAGTATACACGTTCCCAGCATTGTGTTTGGTCATAAGACCCAGTTGAATTAGGCGTGTCCCTGTTCTCCAGGAACTCATGAACTGGTACAGGAGATAAACACATAAAAATAAAAAGATGGGCGGGCGCGGTGGCTCACGCCTGTAATCCTAGCACTCTGGGAGGCCGAGCCAGGCGGATTGTTTGAGCTCAGGAGTTCGAGACCAGCTTGAGCAAGAGCGAGACCCTGTCTCTACTAAAAATAGAAAAAAATTAATCGGACAACTAAAAATATATAGAAAAAATTAGCCAATCATGGTGGCGAATGCCTGTAGTCCCAGCTACTTGGGAGGCTGAGGCAGGAGGATCGCTTGAGCCCAGGAGTTTGAGGTTGCTGTGAGCTATGGTGATGCCACGACACTCTAGCCCAGGCAAAAGAGTGAGACTCTGTCTCAAAAAAAATAAAATAAAATAAAATAAAAAGATAACAAATACTATACAGTTAGTAAAGGTTTCACAATGTTCTCTATATATCTGTGTACCTATATTTATTTTGATCGATTATATACATATAGAAAGTCTTCCCGTTTAACAAAAGCAGTTTGGGCTACATTTAGCAATTAGCAGTGTTGGTGTGGAATGAGGGCATGGAAAAGATAATAAATTGTTTTCTTGACAGTCTGAAATAGTTAAGAATTAGTCCTATGATAATTCCATGATCTGAGTGAGGAAGAGGGGAAAAATAAGATTTTAATCAAAAAATAAAACCAAAGATATAATTTTAAGGTAGAATTCAGTCAGTCTATTAATCAAGGATTGTTATGGACTTAATTATGTTAGATTTCCAACCCACAGTACCTCAGAACGTGAATAGATGGAGACAGGGATTTTAAAGAGGCAATTAAGGGTAAATGAGGTCATTAAGGTGGGCCTTGATCCCCTGTGACTGGTGTCCCTATAAGAAGAGATTAGGACAGGCAGACACATACGGAGGCAAGACAACATGAAGACAGAGAGAGAGGGCAGCCATCTACAAGCCAAGGAGAGAGGTCTCAGGGGAATTCAACCTTGCTGACACCTCGATTTCAGACTTCTACCCTTCAAAACTCTGAGAAGTAGATTTACGTTGTTTAAGCCACCCAGTCTGTGGTACTTTGTTATGGCAGCCCTAGCAGACAAATACTGGAATAATTTATTCAGCTTCCAGATTAGAGGATTTTCTTGATTTTCTTCTTAGTCCCAATTTCCTTTCAGATTTTATTTACCCAGCTGGCAACAGGATTAAGGAAAATACATAGTCTTAGGACAAAATGAACTTGACTTCTATAGCATCACGCTTTTGCCCCAGGCTGAAACAGTCTATTCTAATTATTTCCTCTAAGAGTTATGTATGGAACAATGCCTATTTAGAACAATTGTACTTTCCAAGTGGACACCATCTTCAATAGTAGGGAAACTGACCGTGTTTGTCATTGTTAGAGACTGGTAAAAGTGTCAAAGAATATAATGTGTGGAGTCAAGGTTAAAAGAAAGTTCACGATTTAGGTGTTATTTTACTCAATTGTTCAATTAATTTATATATTAGCTCTGAATAAACATTCTTCTGCCCTCTGAAAAAGTTCTCCTTATGTTTGGCTAGGGCTCTTCTTCAAAAATAGAAGTGGAGCCCAGGTTCTGCATGGAACCACTCTTCAAGAGCAGGGGAGTGGAAGGAATACAACCAGTCTCAGACAGGAACAGTCTCAGCGGACAGCTGCACTTCCTGGGAGCTCCTCCCCACAGCCAGGTCGCTTTGCTCACAGTCACTTTCAAACCTTGTGTATTATTTCCACCATGAATGTAAGTCAGGTTATTTAATCCTTGTTTGGAGAGTTGCAGTAAGACAGGTGTCTGGGAGCACATACAAAGAAAATAGGCTAAGGAGAGCTTCCCGGTACAGAATATGCTCTCAGTGTTTTCTGATGCTGGGACCTTGGGCCAGTTTTCTGCCCCAGCCGCTGCCATGGTGCTCTGCTCCATGAAGGGATGGTTATCACCTTTATGCCACTGCCCAAACCTTTCCTTCCTGCCTGAGGGCTTTCCTGTAAACACGGAGATGCAAGAAACAGCAGAACCATGCAGGTCCACCACAAATGAGCCACATGGAAACGGGGAATAATTCTCTTGAAGAGAACCAACATGAAATGGGGATGTCAGGTAAATTCTTTACCTTCCCCTAAGTGCCCTGAGAAACAGGTATTTATATACCGTCTCAGTAGATGCTCCCAAGAGGTTAAGCAATTCATTGCACTTAATCCCAGTGAGTGGCCAGCTCCATGACAAAGCCTTTGATTGCATCTCTCTTTGTTTTTGCTTCTCTCTCCTTTCCCCTTATTCCTGCCACTAAGGCTGGGGTTTCAGGCTCTTATAAAACTTTTTTTTCAGGCTTTGCTTTATGAATGACCCAGGCTAAGACAGATGGGAAGAGAAAAGCAGCTTATTCTTAAACTAGATGGCATTATTTGATCCAAAAATGAGAAAGCAAGGAGTTCATTTAGCTACTGGTTTCAAATACATATAGAATTATCTGCTTACTTTTATGAAAGTACTAGAAGAGTGTGATGGCCTTTTGACATGTCGACATGGAGAGACCAAACTACATTCCCCAGAATTCCCTTTCTTCTATGTTCCCAAATAAAGTGAGCTGCAAGGGATATTCTCTCATGAAAACTGGAGGATGGAAGGGAA
Source organism: Indri indri (assembly GCA_004363605.1). Taxonomy (NCBI): domain Eukaryota; kingdom Metazoa; phylum Chordata; class Mammalia; order Primates; family Indriidae; genus Indri; species Indri indri. The sequence goes on along the minus strand of RJWJ010024935.1, from coordinate 266 downwards.
ACAGTACAAGTTCTCCTGGTTATTCTAACACTAATGTAAGTGCTGCTGTGGAAGGGTTTCACTGATGTAATTAAAGTTCCAAATGGGCTAAATTTAAGTTGATCAAAAGAGAGATTATCCTGAATGGGCAGGGGTTAATCTTTTGGAAGGAATTTTAAAAGAAGACTTAGACTTTCCCCGAGCAGAGATTCTCCAACAGCAGCCAGGTGTGCAACCGCTCTCCATTTCTCCTGGATCTTCCTTGCGGACTGGCTGTTGCCTGTGGT
>RJWJ010024934.1:0-24377 GCA_004363605.1 Indri indri | reverse complement strand
ACACAAATGGGTCCTACTCTGTCAAATCTCCACACACCGTCTTTAGCAAAGAATGGAGAAGCAAAAGGAGTGTGGTATTTAGACTCCAAGATGTACCCAGTGATCCCAGACCTGTGGTATTTACAACCTTGTATAATCCCCTCCCTTTGAGGGTGATCTGCACTTATGGATGTGCATCTAATGAAGAGACTACAAAAGAAGTGATGGAAAGTCATTTCTGAGATTAGTTTACCCAAAAATGTGGCTTCTGTCTTGGCTGCCTTCTGTCCTTCTCTCTCTCCCAGAGCCCTCACTCTGGGAGAAACAAGCTGCCATGTTATGAGTAGTCTACGGAGAGCCCCTGGTGGCAAAAAGCTTTTGTCTTTGTCCAATAGCCAGTGAGGACCTGAGGCCTGACAACAGCCATGTGAGTGAGTTTGGAAGAGACTCCTCCCCGATTCATGATGACTCCAGTCCTCACTGACAGCTTCCTTGATTGCAGCCTTGTGAGACACCCTGAGCCAGAGGCAGCAGCCAGGTCTTGCCTGGATTCCTGACCCACAGAAACTATGAGATAATAAAAATTTGTTGTTTGTGGCTGAGTAATACTCCATGGTATACACATACCACATTTTATTAATCCAGTCATGAATCGATGGGCACTTTTGTAACAATCTGGATGGAAATGGAGACCATTCTCCTAAGTGAAGTATCACAAAAATGGAAAAACAAACACCACGTGTACTCACTATTAAATTGGAACTAACCGATCAGCACTCATGTGCACAGATGAAAGTAAAATGCAACAGAAATCAAGCAGGAGGAAGGGAGGAGGAGGGAACGGGTGAAATCACACCTAATGGGTACAGTGTGCACTATCTGGGTGATGGGCACACTCATACCTTTGACTTAAGCAGTACAAAAGCAATCTGTGCAAGCAAAACGTCTGTACCCATATAATATTCTGAAATTAAAAGAAAATGTTGTTTGAAGCCGATCTTTTTGGGGGATACACAACAATGGAAAATGAATACAAAGAGAGTGTCTTCAAATTATCCATCTTATGTTTTGGTTTCTACTTTTTATGTTTATTTTCTGCATTTTCATGTCTTTGCTGTACTTCGAGTTTGAGATTTCTCAGACTAGTTTTTCTCAGCAGTTATGTCCTAAGGGCCCACCTAGTGGAGAATCTGACGTAATTAGCAAGAGCGGTGTATTGTCCTTAATCTTTTATATCTCTGGCTCTTATTTTTAGATGAGGTCTTCATTGCCTGACCAGAGCCATTCTGTCAGGTTTTCATCTGAAATGTCAGTTCTTGATGCGCTCATGGCCAGAGAATGACCAGACGCACCAAAGTAAGGCAAGGATGAAAATAAGGTTTATTGAGGAGAGAAAGACAGGATTATAGGGCAAGAGCAAGATATAGGTTTACAGAGCATGAGACATACAGCACAATGACGACTGGACCCGTTGTCGGAAAAAGAGCAGGAAAAAGAGCAAAAGGAAGGGTGCAAAAAAGGGACTTGGTTATAGTCTGTGTCTTGTTTCATAGTGTCCGGATTGGGACTTCCCTAGTGGCTCAGACATCACCATGGAACCACTTTGATAGGAGAGTTGGGAGTTGCATTACTACGTGTGTGGGTTGTTCTGGGTCAGTTTCCAGACTCTATGGTACTTATGCTGCTTAGCCCATGGGCTAGAGAGTCCTCTGCATTCTTTTGCAGCTGGTGCGTTAAGTTGATTGGCTGATTGGTAGGATATTCCCTCCTCCCCCAGGTACGGCAGTCGCTCAGGAGATTAAGGTGAGGCAGGACCAAGATGGGGGCCTTCTTCCTAGGTAGGGCAATTGTACCAAAGCAACAGCACCCACTTTTGTCTCCAGGAGACCCGGAATCCCTCACTATCTAGCTAAAAATTCCACCTCCTCTCATATGACGGACTTAGCATCGAAATGAATGTGGGACAGAAGATTGTGTCAGGAACGCCTTTGTCTTCATTATAACAATCACTTATCTTGCATTTGATGCTTTTTTTTTCTTCAGCCCCTAAAAGGCTAGGATGTTTATGACATTTTTGGTTGTCATTTTAAGTTCTGGTTTTCTGTAGCTAATTGAACTAAATACTTTTTTCAAATGTCCTGACTGGCCAATTTTAAACTGCAACCCATCATCCTATCTCCACCTTCATTAACACTCTTAACTTCCTCTAATTTTTCCTTCCAAAATCACTTTGTCACCAGCTATCATAACATATAAGCAAACATGGTTTGCTTACATATTGTAACAGAGAAAATGGCCTGGAAAACGGCAAAGATGCTTTCTGTCTCTTCAAAAACCCCTCATCCTTTTTGAGAACTAAAAACCTACATCCCTGACTCAAGCCAGTGGTCGGGAGGGGCAGGGGAGTGTCCTTTGTTCTTTGTGCCACAGGAGATGGCTCAAGGGAATGTCAGGGGCCAGAGGTCATGAGACTCTCTTAGCCAAAGATGAGAGAAATCAGAATCTTTAAAAGGCCTGTACTTCTGCTCAGAAGCAGAACATTGGTACTTTGAGACAGGAGTTTGCCAACCTCCTCGTTTGTCAGCAAATTAATAAACTCCTCTTTCCTTCTCCTCAAACCACTTGTTCTCATTCTTCTGATGTGGCTGCGGGGACAAGTGACAAGCTTTCAGTAACAATATTACATTTATTTTTAACACGTGTCCACTAAAGTATAAAAAAATCCGTGAGGATTTTGTCTGTTTTGTTCACAAACAAAATCAGTTTGTTGTATCAACTAATTAATTCATTAATTAATAGTATTCTGGGAAATTAATATACAATGATAATTTAGAGATCAGCCTTCTACCTCCTGATTTAAAAGATGAGGACACAGAGATAAGAGATAAAATTAGTGGTAAGGCCACTAATTTAATGATATAGAATAATGACTAGATACTAGGTTTCAAATTGTTTTTCTATTATGCCTTCACATTTCTCCATTTCCAAGACAAACTTTAAAATAAAAGATATTCGAGATCATATATGAAGCCTTAACTTTGAATAGCTTTCTTTTTTTAATATTACTTTTCAAGTAAAATATTACCTTCAGATATTTGAATGTTTATAAATGTTCTTTACTTAGCACCTTTTAATAGAATTTTAACTTTATTTCACAAAATTCCTCCATACTTTCCAAAATCTGATAAGATCATATTGAATGTTTGTGTTGTTGTAAAGCTGCGTTAAGTCTTAGAAATTCATACTGTTTTTGAAAAATCACATTTTATTTTTGTTAGAGTAATATTACTAATCAATTATTTTTTGGCAGTGATCATCAGACTTATATTAATAATAAACAGTACTTTTTAAGTTTGGGGGAATATCTATAGTTTATTTACAAAATTATGTAGTATGCTTTTAGGTTTTTAAGAACTAATATTTATATAGTTCCAGGCTTGTGTGCTTCCCCTTGAAGCCCATGACTTTGTGCCTTACCACTCTTTCTTTGACTTTTTGTCATACATCACTTAATCTTCTCTTCAATGTCCATTATCCAACAAAGACTTTGACCTCAAGGTCTGCCATCATCTTTGTCTCTTTGATGCAGTAAGGATCACCATCCAATGTTCTAGCCTTTTAGTTTCTTGACCTCCTCTACAGGGAGTTTATCTCTACTGCAGCTCAGCCATTACCCCACCACCCGCAATGCCACACCATGGACCCTGTATCTATTGCACCATTGATATTTTCAAGGTTTCTCATTCTCTGGTCATAACTGCCACTCTTTCTACTTTGCTTGTTCAACTTGGTCACTTATCAACTTCAACAATGACATGGGTCCACTGGACCTTTGCCTTTCTCCAAACTATTAGTGTTCTACAGTTGTCTTTCTTGGAAGTCATGGGCAAGTATTTCAACAATATTCTTGCCAATACTGTTGTAGGAGTTGCCCTAGGCTAATCCTTCCATCTCTGTTTTGGATCACTACCCCTCCCACTTTTGCAGGAACTTTATACTATTGACTTATTTTTCTTTTGTATATTCGAATTTTCCATTTTAATAGAATCTTCCCCAAACTTGCTTATATCACTCTTATTTAATATAAGCAAACGCAACTCTTGACTCCATCTCTCTTTCTGGTTGCCACCTGTGGCAGGTTGTATTTCCCAGAGGTTGTTGCCACACTATCTCCTATCCCACATTTATTTCTTCCAGTGTAACATTGACCCTCCTCTGATTAAGTGGTGGGGACTATTTCCCTTCCCCTGAACCTGGGCAGAACTTTATGGCTCCCTCCACTAATAGAGAGAAAATGATGTACATGTGGCCACTCCATGTGGTCTTTCCCTGTGGTCTTGTTTGAAATTCCTCACAGCATGGTCCTTCAATTCCAAGAGCAAGTATCCCAAACAAACAAAGTGGAGCTGCATGTCATTTTTATGATCTAACCTTGATAGTCCCATAGGATTACTTCTTATGATAGCTTATCAAAAGTGCATGTTATGAAATGACTTATTAATGATGAATATAGCCTAGATCACCTGGATGAGGTAAAGTTTGTCAGGTTTTTCCATTGCAAAGTTATTATTTTTATTCCTTTCTATACTTTACTCTTTGAAACGCAGTCACTATGCACTGCTCACACTTGAGGAGTAGGGATTTATATGCACCACTTTCCTGGAGTATCTATTAATACCTAAATTATTTGGAATTGTTCTTCAGGGGAGATCTATTCTCTTTCAGTTATTTATTCTTTGATCACTTTTGATCACTTATTTGTGTCAGAGATTATCTAATAAATAGATATTTATTTATATTTTGGATTATAATGGAATACTATGTCATTTATTTATTTATTTTTGCTCAAACAATAATTCTTCTTCTTCTAATTATTTTTTGTTCAAATGCCAACTTTGGCATTGGGAGTTCTTTCTGTTATCTTCTGCATCCCTTTGACATACCCATTAATGCGGCATTGTTCTTAGCACTTCCTTACTTTCTGGCACTACAAAATGCTTTAAGTTAATCTTTTATGTCCCCTTCTCCACTCCCAGAATCAGCCAGCCCTCTGTCCAGGGAGCTTGTTTCTCTTACTGGAGAAGCATGTTACAAACTAAGGTCTGGGCACCAGCTGTGCTATTGCTATGGGGGTATAACTGCTTTTAGGTCTTATAAGCTGATAGTGCTAGGGAATATATGTGTGCATACTAACCCATGTATTTATACATATATGTAATATTTTTATAGTTTAGTTTTTTATAGTTTATTTTTACTTAATCATTTATTTATTTTTAAAATTTCATTAAATTTAGGGGGTACAAGTGGTTTTTTGTTACATGGATGAATTGTTTAATGGTGAAATTGGAGCTTTTAGTGCACCCATCACCAATTTATACTTGTTTTTAGTTAAAGAGAAAAATAATCTTAATTCTCTTGTCATATATCATAGAATATCATTCAATTTTCCCCTCAAACTGCCTCTGAAATTAAATAATTTTGAAATTAGTGGAAAGCCACTTAGCCTGTGGAAAACTCATTTTTTTCATGTGTAAAATGAGTAGAGATTGACTGGATGACTTGAGGTCTTGCCCAGTTTCAAAGTCTTTATACATCTATAAGCAACATATCTGTGTAGATTCTTTTAAGGGATCTTGATCTAGTCTTATAACATTTTTAATGAACTTTATTGTCACTATCCATTAAACTTTTCTGTGTGTGGATGTGTCTCTGTATCCATTGAACATCGTCTCACATATTGGCCACTGGCTCACTCAGTATATTCATTTACATTATTCTCTTCTATTAATACATGGTCTATCTATTGAACCAATAATACACTAAAAAATGCATACAGAGCACTACATGTATATGAAACACTATATAGATTGTATTATTATCCCATCCCCTCACAATTGGCATTGCTTTTATGAGAATGTCTCCACTCCTTATTTATTTATTTATTTTTGATGCAAGGTCTCAATCTGTTGCCTGGGCTAGAGCGCAGTGACATCATTATAGCTCACTGAAGCCTCAAACTCCTGGGCTCAAGCAATCTCCCTGCCTCGGCCTGTCGACTAGCTGGGACTACAGGTGCCCACCACTGTGCCTGCCTAATCTACTCCTTGTTAAGTCACATCTTCCTTCCTTCTTTCCTTGTTCCACTATGAAGAGATCTACAGTGTTTTATTTTCTCTCCCAATTCAAAACCTAGTTTTCTATGGCATAAAAGTTCTCAGCTTTAGGAAAGAAATAAGGACATGGTATATTTCTGACATTTATTTGGATAATATGCTTCATCATTGTGTCTCAAAAGCATGGCATAGACTTCTCTCAGTGTGCTGGACCATGAAAAGAGGAAATAAGAATAGATTTTCACATATTTTTAAGTGAAATAACAGCCAAGTAACTATATGGTTAGCTGCTTTAGGTTATTTTCACAGACAAAAGCAGGCTTTTTATGACAAACAAGTTTCTCTATTTGGCCCTTTATGGTGAGATCATTGTTTTTGCGGGAGGAAGGATTTTTCAAAAGTTATGGGATGCTCTGGATGTAGAATTTTCTCAATATTTTCAGTGCATGTTTAGCTTAAGCAATCCATCCAATTCTGAATACTCTAAAAACAGATCTACCAAATAATTAAGTGAAAAATAATTTTAAATTTGGCCATAGTAACTGGGTATTAGGAATCAAATTTTTATTGGCAGCTGTAAATTACATTGTACTAACATTGATTACAAAATGACACAGAAGTTTAAATATTTTAACATTGGGGTTTTTTACTTAGGATTCTTTTCCCTTCTGGCAATCACATTTTCTGTGATGTGGTTTTACAGTTTGGCTGGCACTGGCTTCATAGGACAAGGTACGTCAGTTAAAGGGAAGCTTAGTTTTGTTTTTTTTTTTGTTTTTTTTTTTCCAAAACAGAAAGTTTCTGACAGCATTAAATGGAACATTTTCAAGGAAGCATCTGGACTACGGTTATAGATGAACATTTCTCATTTCATTGTCTGAATACAAAGCCATTTATAGGGCAACTTATCACATAAACACCCCTTGGCATCTTATGATGGAAATCAATAACACAGCAAAAAAGAAGACATATGTAATTTAACCATGTGCTGCATAAAAGATGCTCAGTGAACTTCTTAAAAACTTTTCATATGTTATATTCACCTGGAGTTGATGCCATATATATATATATATATATTTTTTTTCATTAGTCTTTGGCAAAAGGAAACTATTTACTTTAATAGGAAAATAAGAAACAATAACATTTTTAGATTCATGAAACATTTTCAGATTTTTCACTGTTTTCAAAAGCACTATCACTCCATGGGTATATGAAGAATTGCTTTTGAGACTTGAAAGAAAGTGGAGAGGGGTCCATTTAACAATAAGGAGAAGTCTAAGAAGAAGCAGGAAATTATTGTCTAGTACAAAGTGTGACCCAGGTGAAGAGTTATGTGAATGGGCAGGAAAAGCTGATTGTCCTTGAAAGGGGAAGGTGTGTGTTGGGGCAGAAGTGACCAGGAGCGGGGAGTGTCAATGCAGCTGGTGGACCGGAGTAAGACCTCAGCACAGAAAACAGTGGTGCCGACTCAGCCCATCAAGGCGATGCCACATGCCTGCTCAGAGTGGCTCTATCAGATGGTAGCTAAGGCAGAGATGGCATCAGTGACCCTGGCACATTGGTGATGACCCTAGGAGGCAGCCCCTGTCTAGAAAAGATGTGTCTAAAAGGCAAGGAAAGTAACCTGCTTAACCATGAAGGAAGGTATTCAGAGCAGTCAAATATGGAGAAGCCACACTAAGAGACCCAATACGGCCTTCTTGCCCAAGGCAGCTAGGGCAGAAGGGGCAGTCTGGAGGAAGCTCGGTGCCAGGACTGATTCAGGGTAGTGACAGCATCTCAGAGACTGGTGGTTTTCTGCCAGTTTTTCCTCTTAGGCTGGGGACCAGAAACTCTGTCACTCAGGATCCATAAGGAATCCACAAGTCTTTCTTTTTTCCAAGTGCCTTGAAGACAAGGTGGCACTGCCTAGTGGCCATGCCAAGCTCTCATAGATAACTCCAAAGTCACTGCCTTTGCCAAAATCCCTAGTTTGGAGAAGTCAAACACTTGATTTGTGTTGTAACATTAAGGGCAAGCCCAGTTGACCATCCTGTCATTTCTTGTAACAGTAATTTCCTGATACTCTCTTAGCTTTCATGGATTTTTCTTTCATCCCAAGTATCTATTCCCTCACTTCCTTCAGTTGGTCTATTATTTAGATTCAGAATCTCACATTTGCAGGAGGTAAAGTTGTTTTTCTCTGTCTTTTTTTTTCTTGTAGTACACTTAGCATTTGTTCTTATAGTTGACATTTACTTTTGGGATTTTATTAGAGCATAAAGAAGAAAAATTTAGAAGCATGGCTTTATAAAGTAAAAAGCCATACCCTTATAGTATATTATTATTTTGCATTTCACTTCCAAATGTTAGAGTAGATGGTTTTTTCTTTTGCTTTGGCCCTTTCTTTTGTAGCAATTATATTCTTTCTGGATCAAGTTTCAAGAAGCCAGAACAGGTCTCATTTTCTTCTCTTTTTTATTTTATAACGTTATCGAGATACAATTCATGTACTGCAAGGTTTACCCTTTAAAGTGTAAGTGTTGTTTCAGTAGTTTTTCAAGTATATCACAAAGTTGTGCAACTATCACCACTATCTGTTGAAAAAATATTTTATTCATCCCCAAAATAAACCCCGCTACCCATTAGCAGTCATGCTCCATTCCTCTCTTTCCTGGCCTCTGGCAACCACTAACACACTTTCTGTTTCTGTGGATTTGCCTATTCTGGACACTTCATATAAAGGGAATCACATACTATGTGGTCTTTTGTTTTGCATCCAGATTCTTTTGTTTAATACAATTTTTTTAAGGTTCATTTATGTTGCATGTATCAGTACTTCATTGACTTTTATAGCTGACTAACATTCCATTGTACGGATATACCATATTTTGTTTATTCATTTATCAGTTGATAAATTTATCGGTTGATAAATGAGTAATGGTAATTGGTTTTTTCCTACCTTTTGGCTATTATGAATAATGCTGCTATGAATATTTAGGTTCAAAGTTTTATGTGGACGTATGTTATTATTTATCTTGTGTTTATACTGTAGTAGTTGCTATTGCTACCATAACAAATACTATGGTCTATGGGTTGAGTGGCTTAAACACAAGAAATGTATTTTCTCACAGTTCCGGAAGCTTTAAGTCCAAGATTAAGGAGTTGGCAGGTTTAGTTTCACCTGAGGCCTCTCTCCTTGGCTTGCAGATGGCTGCATTCTCATCATGTCCTCACATGGCCTTTTCTCTGTGCATGCATGTTCCCAGTGTCTCTCTGTGTGTCCTGATCTCTTCTTATGAGGACACCAGTCATATTGCATTAGGGCCCACTCTAAAGACTTCATTTTAACTTCATCACTCCTTTAGAGATCTTATCTCCAAATAGGATGACATTCTGAGGTACTGGGGATTAGGACTTCTGCATATGAATTTCAGAGGGGACACAGTTCATTTCCTAACATATTCCTAGGAAGGGAAGTATGTGGTCATATGATAACTTTATGTTCAGCCTTTTAAGGAACTGCCAGACAGTTTTCAAACTAGCTGCACCATTTTACCAGCAATGTAGGAGGGTTCTAATTTCTTCACATCCTCATCAACACTTGTTAACATCTGTCTTTATGGTTATAGCCATTTGAAGAAAGTAAACTTTTGAAGTTTGTCCTTTCACAAGTTTTCTATTTCCCCATATTTCTGTTTCTCTTCTCCCACATTGTCTTTCTTGACTGTGATGCTAACATCATGCCTATGTGTACACTTTGCATTCTCTGAGGGCTTAAATATTTGATCATAAGACTGGTAATATCAATAATTAGAATAGGTAAGGGAGCGCTGTAGAGTCTGATGAATTGTGTAGTGTGTCACCAATAAAAAAAACTGTACAGATACTCTACAAAACATATAATCACAGAGAACATAGACAATCTAGATAAAGGATTTAAGAGTTTGTTCATATATTATCCAGCATAACTTTGAAAACAGCCCACATTGTGGTTTTATATAAAGCCAATAAAACACTTATTACTTTGTCCTTTCAATATTACCTCTTTGAGCAAACAGACAACGTACAGAATGGGAGAAAATTTTTGCATGCTACAAATCTGATAAAGGGCTGATAACTAGAATCTACTTAGAACTCAGGAAAATCAATAAGAAAGAATCAAAAAACCCTATCAAAAAGTGGGCAAAGGACATGAGCAGAAACTTTTCAAAAGAAGACAGACTAATGGCCAGAAAACATATGAAAAACGGCTCAACATCTCTAATCACCAGGGAAATGCAAATCAAAACCACAGTGAGATATCACTTATCTTCAGTGAGACTGCCTTTATCAAAAAGTCCCAAAACAATAAATGTTGGCATGGATGAGGAGAGATAGGAACACTTATGCATTGCTGGTGGGACTGCAAACTAGTGCAACCTCTGTGGAAAGCAATATGGAGATATCTTAAAGAGATATGAGTAGAATTACCATTTGATCCAGCAATCCCATTACTGGGTATCTACCCAAAAGAAAAAAAGACACTCTATGAAAAAGACACCTGCACCCGAGTGTTTATAGCAGCACAATTCACAATTGCAAAGATGTGTCCATCAATACATCAGTGGATTAATAAAATGCGGTGTATGTATACCATGGAGTACTGTTCAGTTTTAAGAAACAATGGTGATATAGCACCTCTTGTATACTCCTGGATAGAGCTGGAACACATTCTACTAAGTGAAGTATCCCAAGAATAGAAAAACAAGCGCCACATGTACTCACCATCAAATTGGTATTTACTGATCAACACATAAGTGCACATATAAGAATAACATTTATTGGATGTTGGGCAGAGGGGCAGGGGAGAGGGGAGGAGGGGACGGGTATATGCATACACAAAGAGTGCGATGTGCACCATCTGGGGGATGGACACGCTTGAAGCTTGGACTTGGAGGGGGCAAAGGCAACATACGTAACCTAAACATCTGTACCCCCATAATATGCTGAAATAAAATAAAAAAAAAAGAAGAAAAGTTGGGAGAAGTAAAAATCACTAAATAAAAATTTCAAAAAAAAAATGTTACCTCTTTGCTATTGAGAAGCCCTACAACCAGCCTGAAAGTACGGTCCTGGCTGAAGAGCATTTTGGGAAGTGTGTACTCCATTGCAATCATTTCTTTGCAGAATGAAACTTATTAGAGGCTGAATTGTTTACATGAGTTGGAAGTTCCCTATATACACCTATTAGCAATTTAGATTTTAAGTTAATTTATGGTTTTTTGGGAGGATCATAATTATTTCATACAATTGTATTGATGAATATTCATCTTTTTCAAGTCAACAAAAAATCATTATAACTCAAAAAACGTATTCTATGAAGAGCTATAAGTGGAAATGATCTTTCTTTTTGCCAGGTGTCTGGGAAAGTATTTTACATTTTGCCTGAGGCCAATACTTTTCTAATGTCTTCTTAATACCTTTGAAACTTACATCGATGCAAAACAAATAAACCAATAATATTATTCTAAACTCCGAGATCTCATTTTTAGCTAGGCTATTTTTTTTTTTCTGGTAAATTTACTTAGTCTGAGCTTCTTCCCTGGGTGTATCTTTTTGGGTTGGTCACTCCCAGAAATTCAGCCCCAGTGTCATCTCCCAGCTTTGGTGGATGTCCTGAGCAGAATCCTCCCTCTCTCTCTCTCTCTCTCTCTCTCTCTCTCTCTGCTCTTCTTGCACTTAATTGTAGCATCATCACCGACAGCTGCAATAATTCTCATGTTTCTATCTCCAGTTCAGTGGTCCTCAAGGGTAATAACACATCAGTATTGTCTGAAGAACTCTTCAAATACCTGCTCTCCTCTGGGATTCCAACACATGATGAGCTAAGGTACGTCCCAAAGTGAACAGACTCCTTCCAATTCCTAGATATTGGCAGGTTCAGTCCTTGGGGCAGTTTACCACAATCCTGGAAGGGTCACAGAGCCATCCTTCACCATGATTTTAAGATAGACTCTCAGCTGGGTGCGGTGGCTCATGCCTGTAATCCTAGCACTCTGGGAGGCAGAGGCAGGAGGATTCCTTAAGCCCAGGAGTTTGAGGTTGCTGTGAGCTAGGATGATGCCACGGCACTCTAGCCTGGGCAACGGTGAGACTCTGTCTCAAAAAAACAAAAACAAAAACAAACAACAACAAAAAAAAAGATAGACCGTCCTTTCGTTTCTCTCCGCCTCTCCTTTGTCTGTCTTGTGGTTTGACTCTGCTTATGTAAGACAGTGAATGTTTATAAACAAAGAACTTACCAATCACACATTTCATAGACAACATCTAAGGAGGTGGGTCTAGGATGGGCTTTTTAAGAAGTCTTGGCTGAAAAGATATTCTACAAAAATCAAAACTAAAAAAAAGACTATTTTGTATTGAACATGTGTTACATATGAGACAGTTTGTTAAGTACTTTAAAATAATTTAATTCTCCCCACAACTCCATGAAACATGTATTGTTATGCTCACTTGACAGACAAAGAAATAGCCTTAGAAAAATTGAGCAAATTGCTGGAGACCATACACTAGGAAGTGATAGGACAGGAACGAGCACCAAAGTCTTTCACCATCTACCCAACCTCTGGGTTAAAGATGAGTATGTTTGTATCAAGTTAGATAAAATCTTTAGTCCCTATTCTAATCCAGAATGTCAATGTCTAAACAAAATTTTGAAATTTTACTATATTTATTAAGTACCCAGGCCAAAGCTGAGTCTGCTGGTTGCTGCATTGCAGGTTGCTTTTTAAACAAAAGATAATTGCTTTGGTATAAACATGGCAGCTTGTGCACGCGCACACTGGATGTGATGTGCACAGTCAAGGTATTAATATCTGGCTCTTCTTTGTTGCAGAGCCTGGTCTTGCTCATAGTGTGCTCTGAAAAGTAGACTCCAGGTGTTTTCCAATGATTAATCTCAGTTATTCTTGCAGATTAATCTCTTTAGTTTAAGGCAGTGATACTACAACTGCTGTATGTTTACAGTTTGCGGGTGCTGGTGGATTTGCCTGGTGGTGGGGAAACTTCTGCCTAGACACATGACACATCTATCAGAACTTCATTAAAGCAAGCATGGCTATATTATGAATAGCTGGGGTGAAGTTGGGGGTGGGACAGTAGGTTTCCATTCATAGATGTTATATATATTCATGCACTGTTGGTTAAGAACTATACTAGAATCCGAAGATCCTTGCACATAAATAGGCATCATCTAAGGCATTCTATCAAGTGTTTTGTCTCTATAACATCTGTTTATAACATAGATTTACATTCATAGGTATTAATTCTGTAGCACAGTTTCTCAGCAGATTACAGAGATTCTGTGAAGAGAGGAAGATTGGGACAACATGTAAGGCAAAAGATCTTTGAAAAGGAGATGAGATCATGCTCTGAATGAATGTTTTAAATTAAATGTGAAGACCAGTTATTTTTCTCTGACCTCTCACAGACCAATGTTGGCATCAGTTCACACCAAAAGTAACTCATCACCTGAACTTGATAACTTCAAGCTAGGTACACCCTATTCTGTGAGATGTGTTCACTGATCTTTAGATATTTATGTAAAAATATCTAAGTGCTCACTTCTAATTTCTACACTTACCTTATCAAGGGATAGATAACAGCAGACTGGCACTGGTCCATGGGCCATCCTTTGTGTGGCACTGCTGCGGACAAAGCTTACCTGCTGGACAGTAGCCCAGCACTGCTGGTAGATGTCATGAGGTTGTAGACACTCCCGATAAGATGCCTTAGCTGATGCTTATTTATGTATAACGATATTCTAACTCTAGGATGGACCTTATAGAATACTATGTGGTTTGGGTAGTAATGGTCTCTTCACTATTTTATTTCTTATCAATGTGCATGTTAAGGGAACAGTTTTTCTGATCTAAGTGTGACTCCCTTGTATAGAAATGGTATGAGGGCAAATATCGTAGCTGCAAAAGCAATTGGGAACATTGCCCATTTCTGTACAGTACCACCGTCAGTCAGGCACAAAAAAAAGTAAAGCAATTTTCAAAAATGAGAAGAATGTCAGGTTGTCTCTGGGGAGAAAAAACCATGGCTGGTGAGAGAAAGCAGAGGAGATGCTGCTGCTTAGGCAGAAAATTTGGAGAAAGAACAGAAATGTTTAAAAAGAATTCTATAAATTTTTTCCCCTGTTTTCCTACAAAATCATGTTCTTCCTCTTTAAGGATTTTTGGAGTTTGATTTATTTTTAGAATTTTTCAAGTGCCAAGTCCTGGAGAGACTTACTTTGAAGGTAGGGGTGAAAGGAGTTGACAGGGAGCAGAGACTATTAAGATAGAGGGAGGGATAAAGAGCGTTTTTACTTGAATTGGACATTGAATTTCATGAGCGTAAAAATCAGCATTGATAATCTGTGTTTCCGTATTTGGGTGGCTGCAATCTTTGACTGTCATTTATGTGAAATTCATCCCTCCTGTGTTTTCATGCTCAGCTCATGATGAGGAATGGGGTTTCTATTATAGTTTCCTCTAGTTAGTTCCCTCTCCCCTGTTATTTTTCCATTTATCAGACATGTATTTTAGTGGTTCTTGGGCTTTGTCTCTTCTGTGTTTTGAGTCAGAAGTAAATGTCGGCAGGATGATTGAGTTGAGTGGGTTGAATGAGGATTAAGTCCTGGTGAGGAAAATATTCGGGCTCATGCGGAAGGTCTGGTTATTAAGGTAAACACTTGATCTCTCGTATCATGCCACAATAGCCCCAAATCTTGTTCCATGGCCAAGTATCAATTGCTAAGCAAGTTCCCTTGATCCTCAGGAAGGGTGCACATGTAGTGTGCAGGATTTTCCACCTCTCCCTTCTCCCAGTCGTTTTATCATCTCTGTGTACTTTGTAAGACAAGACTGGAAATAAAGTAAAGAAAAATTAGAAATGGCAACTCTGCTTCTTTCAGGAAATGGGCATAATTCGTGGCAATCAGTGCTCACAAATTGCAACTTCTTGTTAGTGCTGTGAAACTACATGAAAGATGAAAATCCCCACACTCTAAGTAACTATAATTTGATTAATTCCAAATTCTAGGGGTAGGGGAAATGGAAGAGGACGTATACAATTCTGTAAAATGTGGTGAATTTTCAAAATTTAAATCATCATTTGAAAATTAATCTTTTTTTTTGATGAAAAGTGTCATGTGACCTCTTGAATATATTCCATTTTTATTTGAGGCACCTGGGGAATCACAGGGCTTGAACAGAGATGGCAGTTCTACACTTGCAGGTCAATGTTTGGTATCCTTGAGCACAAATAGGTACCTCCAGTAACCTGGGTAGCAGGTGTGAACATGAGGGTGAATAGATACTGAATGCATGTAACAGAGACTCACAGTAGACATTCCATTAAGGGACAGCAGGAAATGAGACAGAATTGGGGTGCAGAAGCAGGGAGAGGAAGCACTGTGGAGAATCAAAGTGCTGAATTTGAGGCATTTTGGTGAATTCACTTTGCCGAAGACCACCCTGGAACACTCCTCAGACTCCAAGAGTATCAGAAAAAGGGCAGTTAGTCTTAAAATATTTTCTTGGCTTTTTCTGATTGAAGTTACTGTCTTTCATTGTGTCTGAGTTATCATCAATTATGAGAGGGAGCTTATTTCTACTAAGAAAGAAAAAAATACTTTTGATTAAACTAGGGCTCACTGATGCGTACTTATTAAGACTTTTTATTCTCTATTTTTTTAAGCACTTTCTTACATTTGATTGATTAATTGGTCACACCAGCCTCTCATTACTTTGAAATATCTTTTTATCCTTTGTAGGGGTATGGCCCTTTATCCTGTCTTTGGTGGTACTACTTGGTAAGTGTTGGATAGTCCTTTTGTACATATCTCAGTAATAAGGTTTTAAAAAATTTATCTTCCTGTGGATTCCATCCTCCCTTAGATTCCATAAAACTCTTTTTTTTTTTTTGCAAGAAAGTATGGAATGTGGTCATTCCTCTGAAGATGAGTTTCATCACTGAATGTATGCCCCACTACTCTATTTCCATGCCTTTTTGCTGAAATAGTAACTTTTGGATTCAATGCTGAATCATAATGTAATATTTTAGAATGCATCTTAAATGGGTGTAAGACCTATTCAGATATTACCAGAAATGAACATTACTCAATTAAATTGACAGTTGAACCACTATGACCAAGTTCAAGTATTCACAGGCAATGCCAACTACAAGGCAACTCTTGCATAGTCAACAGCGATTGGGAGAAAATGAGAGATGTCCAGATATCAGAGAAGTCAAAATATTTTTTGAAAGGATATATTTTAGGATTGATGAAAATAATTGAGTGAAGTAAATGTGAACTTAATATATCTGGTGAGCCTTTATTCATACTAAGAAAAATGGAATAATTTTTGAGTTATTGTGTTTTTACAATAAGACAAATATTTATATGTGGATTTAAAATGTATCAAAGCACCAAACATGAAATAGAAATAAAAATAACTTTTAATGCTACCACCCAATGATAAAGGGTATTCAGCACACATTTTGTATAAGACATTTGTTTTCTGTACCATGGATTTTCCAAGGAATGAAATCTTATTCCTGTACTCCAGTGCAAGTCATTTTGTAGGGAAGATAAGAATTACCCACATAACTACAACAAAATTATTAACAGAAGCACAGGAGTAACTTTCTGCACCTCAGTGTATAAACTGAGTCCATCACTCTGGCCGACTTTGTTCAAATTTACATTTATCCTTTATTTCCTGCCTCCCTTCTCATATTAGACAGGTAGCAAAGCTTAACAGGTTTGCACAAATGCAAGCCCTACCTTGAAAGATGGAAGAAAAGTTTCATTTTTAAAAATTCAGACAGCCCTGAATTATACTCAACAGAAAAAAAAGCCCTTTAGTGTGTTGAATGCAGTCATTAATTTAATATCTAGCTCTCCTGAAACCTTTGATAATCATCAAGGTAAAAGCCTTAACATATTACCTATCTAATAGGAATGTGCTATGCACTATAGAATTTTACTTGTTATCCTCTGAATTCTACATCAGAGTGCAGAATGTGATATGAGAAATTCCTTACAGGATTTCAAGGCTCTAGATTAATGATGTCTATAAATTCTTATACATCAGATTTTAATGTCTACAGTTGATTAATTTTGACCTTATGAAATCATATTGATTATTTAATGACATTTTGAGAGCCCTACACCAGAAACATATAAGTCATCTTCTTTATAATCTTAATTTGGCCCTGGGAAATTTAATCTCCCTTATTTTTCAACATGACTGTTGAATCAAACTGGTAAGAAAAAGTTGGCCCAGTAAATACTCCAATTAAGATTATATCCAACCTTGCATTGCAGTTAGTTAGTGATGTAAGGCTTGGATGTTTACAAAATCACATTCACAAAGTGTTTAATATTGATGTATTTATGTAGTACCCAGAGTCTTGTTATGAGAGTTTCACATACAAGATGAACTTAAAAATAGCATCGTTCACTCATCAAACATTTATGGGGCTCTATGGATAAAGCAATATTTTAGTTACTAGGAATTCAAAGATGAGCAAGACAATGTTACTAATGCATTGTTGAAGGAAGCATATGTATAGATGAATAATAGTGATACAATGTAATACACATTTGTTTTTATTAAGTTGGGTCTGATGTGCTGCAATAAATATAAGGTTATACCTGATTTACCTCCTGAGAACTGGTAGACAATTTTAAATTATACAATTTAGAGGGATATTCTAGGCATAGGAAACAGCACAAGCAAAGTTTCAAAAGCATGGCAATATGTCAATAATTTTGGGCCCAACACAGATCAGACTTGGTTAAGAGAAAGAACTGTTCATACAAGGGGCAAATGGTATAACTAAAAGTAGCTTTGAGCAGAATAGTCATCTACATAACAGGAAACTTTGGAATTATATAGCTGATTAAAATGAAAATAGTATGCAATAGTCAGACTGATTCAACCAGCACGTGGCTTCTGGGAAATAGCAAACGTGAAGGTCATGTTGAGCCTGTATAATTGCATCATTCCAGTTCCAGCTCTGCCACTGATTATTTGGGTGATCTCTGCCAATTCGTCCAGTCTCCACGCGCTTATCAAATGAAGTAGCTGCATCAGAGGATATCTAAGCCTAGTTACAGCTTTAAAAGAAGCAGGAGTTCTGAGATGACCAGTTTGTTTTTACAGGTGCTAAAATCTGTGCACACTTCATCAAGTATATGCCTAGTGCCCTCTTAGACAAACCATCACCAAGTGATGATAAGTACAGACATTTAATACACAATTTGATACTTGTTTTCCCTTAGCATCTAAAGTCCTCAATCTCCTGGCCGCAGACTGGTACCAGTCCGTGGCCTGTTAGGAACCAGGCAGCACAGCAGCAGGTGAGCAAGGAAGCTTCGTCTGTATTTGCGGCTGCTCCTCATTGCTTGCATCAGCATAAGCTCCGTCTCTTGTTAGATCAGCAGCGGCATTAGATTCCCATAGGAGCATGAACCCTACTGTAAACCGCACGTGCGAGGGATCTGGGTTGTGCGCTTCTTATGAGAATCTAATGCCTGATGATCTGAGGTGGAGCTGAGGTGGTGATGCTAGCGCTGGGGAGTGGCTGCAAATACAGATCATCATTAGCAGAGAGGTTTGACTGCACAGTAAATGTAATGCACTCGAATCGTCCCCAAACCATCCCCCCATGTCTGTGGAAAATTTGTCTTCTACGAAACTGGCTGCTGGTGCCAAAAACGTTGGGCACTGCTGATCTAAAGAGCTTGAGGTATTTATTGAAAGCTCCCTTACTGTAGTGGACAAGTAGCATACATTTTTAGATGCCTACCACCTCTTCGATGTCTCTCATATGTGAGAATTTTCCATCTTATGAGTCCCATGTCCTCAAGGTGTGAGCTAGGAACTCACGTTCCCACTTCTTTGCAGTGGAGGCTGAGCACAAGAGCTCATCTCCAACACCCACATGCATCCGACCAAAATTTCATTTTAGAAGAAAGTGAGCTGGAAAAGGAGGAGTCTGTGTGGTGGAGACATCTGTCTTTTACACAGTAATTGGATTGGTTGTAGCAGAGGAATTTCCAACCAGCATCAGTGATGCAAGCCATGTGTCCCTGGCACTGATGGAGGCAACCTGACTTTGCTGCAGTAGTACAGCAATGGGACTTGGGCATGTCACCTGGCTGTACAGGGTCCAAGGGTGGGTTTTGACCCTCCTGGAAAGTCTGTGTGCTACCCATATTGTTTAATAAATTTCTTTCTGTTTAAAGTAGTGAGAGTGGATACTAGTATTTACATCTAAGAATCTGTTCTGATTTTGCAATCTGATCTTCTTTTCCCTTGATCACCCTTTTTGTCAAACTCCTTGTCTGTTAGAGGTGTAGAGCTTTCCAGTATGAATTAGTGCCAGTGTACTTTCCCCCTTGGAATGAATCAAAATGCGTTTCTTTCTGGTGACCTTTCAATGATGACAAAAGTGGCCAATCTCCAAATAAATGATTTCAGAACTCATCTGTGAGTGAATCTGGTATTATTGGGGTTCTCTTCTGTTTGCTTTCTCACTCTAAAAACTCATGTAGAAAATTGGTGTAAAGAAACAGCTGCTAAGTCTTAAAATTTCTTGAAAGAGAGATTGATGGAGAGAAATGGTAAGGAAGAAAGAAATCAGAAAGAGTAGGGAGAAATTGGATCTATGATGGGAACAAAAAACAAAACAGTTGGTAAAAGAAAGTATAATGAGGGTTGATAATTGTCTGGGACTCTCTAATGGGAAAGATTCTGTATACTTAAACTCATCCCAGGTGCCATCGTGCCTTAAATTGTACCACTCATGTATGCTTTATTTTGATTAATTACTGTTCTCTCCAGTTGTCTTCTTTACAATGGCTGTGTCAAGCCCAAGTAACCTACCAAATCATTAACAACTCCTTTGGGCAATGAGCCAAGAGTCTTAAGATTCTCATTGTTTGGTTTAGCATCCTTCCCTCATAACCCCCACCTCTTTAAATGCACCCTACTTTCTTTCCCAGACCTGTTACCCTCCTATTCCTGGAAGGTTGCCATATCTATGACCTCTCTTCCTGGTTTCACTGGCATTCCAGGTATTTCTAAAGATTCACATTCTCCATGTAATTATAATGGAATTTTGCCTCCTCAAAGATATGAAACCTCTAGATGGGGCAGACTTTTGATTTTTTCTTTTCCCATCTTC
Organism: Indri indri; assembly: GCA_004363605.1. Classification (NCBI taxonomy): domain Eukaryota; kingdom Metazoa; phylum Chordata; class Mammalia; order Primates; family Indriidae; genus Indri; species Indri indri. The sequence continues at coordinate 4,077 of RJWJ010024934.1, read as the reverse complement.
TGTATTTGTCCCAGCTCCACAAGTTCTGTGGGAAGGCACCTTCAGTTTTGCTTTAACCAAATTTTCTTACATTGAGTGGCATCAAAAAAATACCATAAGGCTCTAATAGAGTCTTGCACTAATAGGCTTATGTGCCACCTTTGTTCATTCCTTTTAGGCCATCCAATCTGACTTTGGATTATGTTGAGGTCCTCCACATTTTATTCCTCCCACACTTCTGTCTCCTTAGACACCTTAATTCTGTCCTCCCATAGTCCCTTCCACCCAGAATTGACATATAAATAGAATTTGGTGGATTATTTGGGCATGCGTATGATTACCTGGGTACATCATGTCTTGTGTAAAGGCTGATACAGCCTGTTAATGTAGTTAGAGTCCTACATGGATTCAATCTATGGGGTTATATAACAAAATAAGTAAGTAGTCTGTGAGGTCCCAGTATGGGTGTGTGTCCTGCAAAATTGCAGTTCTCAATATTTTTCTCCATGGAGTATCCCTGACAGCTGCACTTCCAAGGGACAATCCCCTATCGGCAATTCTCCTTAGATTCATTTTTTTTTCCTCTCAAGACAGTATAACCGAATGCACTTTCCATTGAAGAGATTATAAGGATTCACTGGAGTCTGTTCTCAATTTAAATATGTCAATCATTTACAGACCTTAACTAGAGCTGGTAACACATGCTCATGACAGATCTCATTGCTAAGTGGAACACGCTGGCAGGAGGTGGTGCCTCAGCCTTGGGTTTTGTGACCTGATTTCTTCTCTGTCTCTCCCCTGCCTCCCACATTCGCTATACACACTATGCATCAGTTACCCCTTGGTCTTCTTATCTCACCCTTTTGTCATTGCTTCTTCTTTTGGTATATATTTCCCAACAATGAAAAAGCTACTCAGTCTTAGGTAATGGTGTGTTTTCAGAATTATATAACACAGTCAGCTTTTTTCTTCTCTGCCAGGAAGGAATGAGGTACCCAGACTTGATCTATCCATTCATACTTAGACTCACTCACCTACTCAGAACTTACCCAGGTAGCTCTTCAGGGAATAGATACATAAGGTAGCCAACGCCTTCCCTTTGTAAGGGTCAAAAAAGGACACAGCTGAGCATGTTTCACTATAGTAGCACGAGTGAGCTAGAAAGTTCACCCCAACAAATCTGGGTAGGTACATTTCCTGCCTCTGTGCTGTGATTTCTTTGGCCACATACCTGGAGAGCTGCTGAAAATAATCAGATACAGGGTTAGGGTGAGTTCTCTCCATTGTCTCTTCACCAAATCAGTGAAAATTAAACATGTTTGTGAGGAAGACTCACAAGCTTTGTATGTTTAAAAAATTATAAAGCCACACCAAATTTCAGTTTTTATGTAAAACTTATTTTATTTAATGAGACTTACACATTTATTTATACTATGAGGGGTAGGTTAGAGAGAACTCAGGGTGAATATGATCTTAGTTTCAATTTTTTGTAATTTAAACTGTAAATTTAAACTGTAAACTGTGCAGACATAGTTTAACCCACATGAAATCTTCTAGAGTCCTCTAAAAATTACTCAATATACATATAGCTGTATGTATATTTTAGTTTGCTATATATGTATATCTATGTAGAAAATTACCTCCCTACAACTTTAATTTTTAATAATGAGAAGCTAAGATAGATGTACTTGTTTTAACTGGTGGTTACATTACTTTTTTTGGAAAATGTTTTTAAAATATTGATTTTCTTCATTTTGAAAATATTTCCAGGGAATTTAGCTTCAAATGGACTTTGTTCACTTGTGTATATAACTCTAATATTATATAGTTTTTCTTTCTAAAATTGTCATAAATAACAATGTGCTTTGGTTTTAGCTGTTATCATTTTATATGACCAAAAGAGGTTAGTAACTGCAGGGTATAAGTGGGGAGATGTTGTTAAATTGACACTCATCAGAAAGGCCTATTTATTATTTCTGTGTTTAATTAAATATAATAAATCTACTTCAAGAGGTTTTGCTCATGTCATGTGATGCATAATGCCCTCCTCACTCTATGATTGAGTGCCATGCTTTTATCACTCACATTTATATGCACAATGGAACACAAAGCTGTGCAGTCGATTCTGATGACATTGTTCAAACTCTCCTTTCTTGGCATCTGGTGAACCAATTTCTTGTAAAATACAGTCTGCCAAAACTCACAAAAGAAGAAATAGATAATATAAATAGCCCTATAATTATTAAAGAAATTGAATCCATAATTAATAATCTCTCAAAATAAAAAGTAACTGGACCTGATCAAATTAAAATGCTTCTGCACAGCCAAGGGAACTATCATAGCAGCAAACAGACAACCTACAGAATGGGAGAAAATATTTGCATGCTGCTCATCCCATAAAGGGCTGATAACTAGAATCTATATAGAACTCAAGAAAATCGGCAAGAAAAAATCAAACAACCCTATCAAAAAGTGGTCAAAGAACATGAACAGAAACTTTTCAAAAGAAGACAGACTAATGGCCAGTAAACATACGAAAAAATGCTCAACATCTCTAATCATCAGGGAAATGCAAATCAAACCCACAATGATATATCACTTAACTCCAGTGAGAATGGCTTTTATCAAAAAGTCCAAAAACAATAGATGTTGGTGTGGATGCGGAGAGATAGGAACACTTATACACTGCTGATTGCTGGTGGGACTGCGAACTAGTATCACCTCTGGGGAAAGCAATATGGAGATATCTCAAAGAGCTGCAAGTAGAACTACCATTTGATTCAGCAATCCATTACTGGGCATCTACCCAAAGGAAAGAAAAGACATTCTGTGAAAAAGACATCTGCACTAGAATCTTTATAGCAGCACAATTCACAATTACAAAAATGTGGAAACAACTCAAGTGCCCAGCTTCTCTGGTTCTCCTTCTTGCAAATAGAATATTGTGGGACTTCTAGGCCTTGATCATGTGAGCCAATTCCCATAAAAAATCAATACATATATATATACAATATATATACACATACACTCACATACACACATGTATGTGCATATACACATGTATATGTACATGTATAAATATATATATGTCTACCTCCTGTTGTTTCTGTTTTTCTAGAGAATCTTGATTTAAACACTCCTTTTATCACTTATAATGTTTATTTGTGATTTCTGACTTTTTTTCTCTTGAGAAATACTGCTATAGGCCAATCAATTGTATTGATTTTTTTGTCTGTATCATTTATTTATTTTTTTATTTCAGCATATCACGGGGTACAAATGTTTAGCTCACATATATTGCCTTTGCCTCACCCAAGTCAGAGCTTCAAGTGTGTCCATCCCCCAGACAGTGCACACCGCACGCATTAGATGTGAATATACCCATCCCCTCCTCCCCTCTTCCACCTGCCCGACACCCGATGAATGATAGAAATAAGATTGGCAGGCTATTATTCTCAAGCAAATCACAAGGAAAAGCAAAACTCAGAAACAACCTGTTGTCACTTTCTTTGGAAAATAAATTTGACTTTAGCCCAATTAATAAAACTTTGCAAAGTTCCTTTGAGAAAACGTTTTCAAAAAATTGCGATGCCTTTCTATTTAATATTGCTATGGAGAGTGATCATCCTCTTGAATCCACCATCAATGAGGAAATGAAATTACAAATTGGCTTTGTCTCTGCCGATCATTTCCATCTACAGGCAATTATAAAAGGAGCTAGACCTCCTGCACTGTTTTTTGAAATAGTTCATTCATTGTAAATAAAACTCTTTGTGTCTGCTTCTCCCTAGAATTGGGGATATCAAAACTACCTAAACTTTCAAAAGAATCACATACATAAGAGATACGGTAGGCAGAATATTGCCCCCCCAGATATTCATGTCCTAATCCCCAGAACCTATGAATATGTTAGGCTACACGAAAAATAGAAATTAAGGTTGCAGGTAGAATTAAGGTTGCTGATCAGCTGTCAAAATAGAGAGATTATCCAGGATTATTTGGGTGGGCCCAAATGTGAGCACAAAGACCTTAAAAAGGGAAGAGAGATGCAGAAGAGAACTAGAGACATAGCATAGAAAAAGGAACTCGGCCCTACGT
>RJWJ010024933.1:0-24387 GCA_004363605.1 Indri indri | reverse complement strand
TGTGTTTATTCATCTTTTCTTACTTCCTCCATCCTCTTATGGTCATTGGAAGAGGTGTTCATCCCTATGATAAAATCATGCCCTCCCCTCTGCCTTAGGGTCTCTCCCATATCCTTTGCTCCATAAATGATTCCCCTTCTGGTCTACAGACTCTCTCTCTCTCAGGGCTTGTGTCAGCCTGTAAAATATGACTAAATATCCTTTGGGTCCTAGTAACAGAACTAAAACCTTCCTAGACTTTGCATTCCTGTGTGGCTTCTATCCAATTATTCCTATTAGCAATCCTTTCCTAGGGGTCAAATTCAACATGCAATTTTTAGTTCATATTGCACTTACGATAACATTAGTTGTAATACCAAATAAGCCCCCAAATTCCAGAAACTTAATAGCACAATTTATTTCTCACTCATATCATAATCTGATGTGGGTGTTTTTTAGTGGAGGGTGGCTTTCCTCCACGTGGTGATTCAGGGACCCTGGCTCTTCCTTATTGTTGCTCTGCCATCAGTTAGGGGTGTGGCGTCTTCTGTGCCTAGATCTTAGAAATGGAATAGGACGGTGGAGATGGCATATCTCCTTTTCAATTGCCTTGGCACTCACATTATGTTGATGGAAACCAGTAAAATGGCACCCCCAAAATACAGATGAGGCTGGGAAATACAGTCCTGGCTGGATCCATGACAACCTTTTACTAAAGAGGAAGGAGCACACATTTTCAATGGAGTGGTAGCTGTTTGGCCACTACACATTTCTTGAAACTCTTTACTCTGTTTGATAGTTTTACAGAATTTCTTCCTGCTTCTCCTTTTACCTCTTTAACAATGGGGCATCTTCTTTCCATTCCCTTCTCTCACACTTCATTGTGTGCCAGAGCTCTTTACTATTTCTGCTCTATACTCTCCTCTCCACAAGAACTTCCTTTTTTATATTTTATTTTTTTTAAAGACAGGGTATTGCTCTGTCACCGAGACAGAAGTGCATTGGTGTGGTTGTAGCTCACTACATCCTCGAACTCCTGGGCTCAAGCAAGGCTTTTGCCTTAGCCTCCTAAGCAGCTGGGACTATAGGCACATGCCACTGCATCTCACTAATTTTTTAATTTAAAAAATTTTTTGGTAGAAAAGGAGGTCTTGCTATGTTGTCCAAGCTGGTCTTGGACACCTAGTCTGATCCTTCTGCCTCAGACTCCCAAAGTGTTGGGACTAGGCATGAGCCACTGTGCCTGGCCTAATGAACTCTTACAGATTCAACTAAAACCTATCTACTGATGTTTCACAAATTTATATCTCTAGCTAACCTTGTTTTGGAACTTCAAACTATATAATAAATATATTTTGGACACATCTACTGGAAAACCAATAGTATCCTTGAATTTGATATGTGCAAAACAAAACTTTTTATCTTCCCTTACTCTAATTCTCAAACCAAATCCTGCTCCTTCATTTATTAGTTAATAACATTAACTAATTTATATAACATTAACTAATTCAGTCAACCAACATAGAAATTGGGAGTCATCATAAAATACTTTTGGTTTCTCACCATTCTCTCTTCCTATGCCCCATTCCCCATTAAAACCAATCCCTAAATAGCAATCTTTAAAAATATTTTACAAATGATATTTTATCCATTGTTTTAAAAAACTTATTTTATATGAAAAAAATAGTTTTCTATTACATTCCCATTTATGACACAAAAGCAGATACATATACTGTGATGGTAAATTTTAGAAGTCAGCTTGACTGGATCAAGGGATTCCCAGATAGCTGGTAAAGCATTATTGCTGGGTACGTCTGTTAGGGTGTTTCCAGAAGACATTGGCATTGAATCAGTGGATTGAGGAAGGAAGATCTGCCCTCATCCAATGTGGGTGGGTACCATCCAATTGTCTGGGGACTGATTAGAACAAAAAGGCAAAGGAAAGGTGATTTCTTTCCCTTTTACCTCATTTTCTGCTCCCTCCCCTGCCCCCAAAAGCTGGGACATCCTTCTCTTCTCTTGACCTTGGGCATCAGAATTCCAAGTTCTTTGGCTTTTGAACTCTAGAACTTGCACCAGTGGCCTCCTGGTTTCTCAGGTTTTCAGCCTCAGACTGAGAGTTATATCATTGGCTTCCCTGGTTCTGAGGCTTTTGGTCTATGACTGAGCCATGCTGTTGGCTTCCTTGGTTCTCCAGCTCACAAATAGCCTATTGTGGGACTTAACCTCCATAACCGTGTGTGCTAATTCCCCTAATAAATCGCTTTCATATAGGTGTGTATATCTATCTATATCATCTATTGGTTCTGTTCCTCTGGAGAATCTAATACATACACGATATTGTTTAAAAGCATTTTAAAAGACAAGCTGGCTAGAGTTTGAAAAATTAACTAATTAATTAATATAAAATAAGAAATTAGCTCACAGGGTCATCCTGAGAAGTCCCATCATGTGCAGTCGGCAAGCTGTGGATAGACCCAGGAGGGCTGGTGTAGTTTCAGACTGATTTTGAAGGCCTCGGGACAAGGGGGGCCAAGGGTATAAATTCTAGTCTCTTAGTCTGAAGGCTGGAAAACTTAAAGACAATAATGCAGAGAAAGTGAGTTCTCTCTTACCGCACATTTTTGCTTTATTCAGGCCTAGAACAGATTAGATGAGAACCTCCCGCCTTGGGGAGGGCAATCTGTTTCACTCTGTCTACTGATTCAAATGCTAATTTTATCTAGAAACACCCTAACAGACACATCCAGAATAATGTTTAACCAAATATCTGGGCACTCTGTGGCCCAGTTGAGTTGACACATAAAATTAACCACCACGCTAGTATATCATGAACATTTTCTATATTCCTAAATATTCATCAAAGTCATGATTTTATTGCCTGCATAATCTTAAGTTCTATGGATATATTATTAATCATTTAAAAATTCTCCCATTTCTCAATATAAAATTGTTATGAATTTTTACCAACACAAGTAATAATGTAATGAACATCTTTGGTTACATAACTATCATAAGTATCTGTAGTTACATATCTATCAATAGTGATATGTTGCAGAGTTACCTGTCTGTTCACCTTTGTTTTCTTTCAGGGACTACCCCTCCTCCACTCAATGTAAATCTGGTGAGGTGATTTAGCCTGACACAACACCTTCACCCAAACACCACCACCACAAGAGATGGAATCAGATCAAGTTGGCCAATCAGAAAAACCCATTCTTATGGCTCAGAGATGGTTCAAAGATGGGCATGGGTACGCAGTGACTTGGAGCACTGCCTGAGACTTGGTTGCTAGAACTGTCAGAGGAGATCGATTTATGATGTTGGGACTACTGAACTGTGAGGATGTGATCTAGATCCTTGGTGACCATCACCCTGGCCTTATGGATAGAATATCTCCACAGAATGAGGTCAACACACAGAGGGAGGAAGGATTAAGAGATGCAGAGAAAGATAGACCTCTCTATAACTTTATTGATACCTATGCAGTGTTGCCTATAAAAATTTATTCCTGGAATTCTCAGTTACTTAGACTAATAAGTCTCCCTCTTATGCACAAATTATTTTGAATTACAGAGCTCTCATTTTCAACCAAAGGGGACAGATTTTTAAAATTAGATTACATAGACATAGGTAATGAACATTAACTAAATAATCTTTAAAAATAATATTAAAAAATTAACACTTTTTAAAAAAAATTGTGTTAATTTTTTATCAGCAGTTTATTAAAAATAATAATAGAACAAAAATAGAAAAATAATAGAAATAATAGCAATAGCATTAGCAAAAAATATTTAATTGAGTACTACTATATACTAGGCACTAAACCTAGGCTTATATTTGCCAAGGAGTTAATTATACATATGTTTGCTTTCTGTCCACATATATACTCATTGTTTACTGAGAGGCTATTGAAATAGACATTAATAAAATGAGTCCAGGGTCTTAAATATACATAATGAATCATATACATTACAATTTATTGTGTGTGTCTTTGCCTTTCTTTTAAACTTTTAAGATAAAAATAGCCTGCTTAGTCATTGTATGCTAAAAAAATAAACAGTATAAAGCAAATAAAACCCAATGTTTTAGTTAAGGTAATGCTGTTTGTCATAATATGTAAATCTCCGTGGCCTAATACTACCGAGACTATATTTACTACTCAAACAGAAGCAATTGTCAGAATGAAAGGACTAGGACAAATAGTGTAAACTGGGCCTGTTCTGTGCATAGTGGGACATATAGTCACTTCATTCATATAAGAAATATCTATTTTTTACTTAAATAGAGAGGTGACAGAGTGTTGGCAGACATTTTGAACTCTGACCCACACAATTATTTGTGAGTCCAGGCTCACAGAGACTCTTTTATCTTCAACATGTGGCTTCTAAGGGTACACTGGGTGTTGCCTTCCAGGAGGATTTATGGACGATGCCTGGAAATGAGGCAATAATGTTCACCCACATTCCATTGGCAAGAACTCAGTCATTTGGCCACATCTAAATACAATGGTGGCTTCAAATTGTAGTCCAGTTAAGTACCCAGGAGGAAAGGGGAAATGGTTCAACAACAGCCAGCCAGTATTTTTCCACAGCTTAAAAAGAGAATATTTAAAAGAATATTCATTTATTTATAGAAACATGTAAAAAATTTTGACCACAGGGAAAAAAAACTATAAATTGCTATTATACTTTATCTCTTGAACAATGTTATTCTGGTATTTCTAAACTAGCTTTAAAAGAGATTCAATTAAAATATCTTAGACAAAATTTACTTCCTATTAGATTCTACTCTTCAAAAATTATGTCACATATAATTTTTTATCAGAATCCATATGCCTAATTCCACTTTATTTTGTCAGTCTTATATAATGCAAACAGCATAGACTTCTAAGTCCGAAGGACCTGAACCACAATACTGATTACTATTTACTAGCTGCAGGGTCTTGGAGAAGCTACTTAACCTTTCTGACCCTCAGTTTCCCATCCTGTAAAATGGAGGCAAATGCCTATCTCACAAGGTTGTTGTGAGAATTGATTAAGATGGGTGTTTAGTTTGTCAAGTTTATTGCTTTCCCCATAGTAGATGATCAATAATGTTGATCCCTTTCTCCTAGAGTTCTTAACTTAAATAATTGCTATTCCAGACAACTGTCCTTTTACTTTAATTAATAAAGCATGTCAACTGGAAATAAATCATTTTAATCCTGGAGTACAGAAATTGTAGTTGCCAAGTGTTTGCAAAGGTTACTCTTCTTTAAGTACAATTACAAAATAATTCAGTGCAACAAATCCTAGTTCTCCCAACATCCCTAATTTTGTATAGATGACTTCACACAATGAGCTTATTGTTCAAAAGATTTCTGAGATTTTATGTGAGTGCAGGAAGGCAGACAACAGATCTTCATGGCAAGCTAAATTTAATTTTTCATCATTGGAATGAAGAAATATTTTTAGAGATTGCGGTGCCTTAAAAGATAGATGAGAATAGTGAAGAATGATGTGGAAATAGAAGGTGAGGTCTTAGGACCTGACAATACACCACTGCAGGATCATGCTGTTCCACGCTACAACAACCAGTGTTTGTCGCAAACTAGTTTATAGCAATCTCTGTGTCTAAGTAGGCTCTTCAGCAGTGTCTTTACTTTGGAGCTTTGATAACAATATAATCTATTTGAGTTTTAAAGTTGCTTTTTACCAATGTCTAAAAAGTTGAAAGCCTAACAGAATTTAAAGCTAACTACTTAAATCAGAGAAGGCTGTCACTATTTTTTCTGAAAATTAGGAGCATGTTGGTTTTTCAAAACCTTGAATGGATGACCTGAGTGCATGTTAAGCAGTTTTCAAAAATGTAGTTATCACTAAGTCTTGCCTTTAGAGGAAATTCAGAGCCCACTCTTTGAAATCTACAAGTGGTATCAAATTCTAACCTTTCCTCTTAAAGGATTTAAAATAATATTAAAGTACTAATTTCATTCCAGGTTACTTTTGGTTTCTTAAAAATTTAGGGAAGAGAAAAATCCACCTGGGCCTAAGAAAATATATGCAAACCCATGAAGAGTCTTGTATCTTTCTCCACTTTTAAACACTTGCACTGTCATCCGAGATTTGTCCTGGTAGCCACCACCCTCATAGTGTCCCTTTTCCTAATGACCTTTTTTAGCCATGAGTTTTTAACTGCCACATTCTCCATCTTCATTGCATCTCATTTATTCAGAGTTTGAGATGCAAACTATATCTTGATAAATGAATCTTGGCCGAGGTGTTAATAAGCGAGAACTAGTAAGCCGATTTTTGGTGATGCATTTTAACTGAGACTTTTAGACAAATTTACTCCATGCTTATTTTCTAAAACGTAAATCGTTGATATTTTAGGCTTGCACAGAGCTTATTTTAATGACACTCAAATTATACTTCCTGGTGGTTGCATACTTTATATAGTATAGGGCAAACCGTGCTTATCATTAACCTTGTGTTTTTTTGTGGCAAGGGAAAAAGTTGACAAAATTGATTAGTTTGGTGGTTCTATATCAATATTTTTGGAAGGAATATCTGTAAAAGAAATTTACAAATAAATTTGTGGTGTGGCCATGTGCCTACAGAGAAATCTAACACATTTTTAGTGCTTGTAAAATTCAAAGTCATGCTGAAATTATAGGAAAGTTATGACAGACTGATTAGAGTTTAACAGTGAACTTTCATTTTCCACATCAAGCATTTGCTGAACACATACCTGGAAATTTAAATACGGCCTTCTTTGGAGATGAGCAGTTCTCACGAACAGACCAAGAAATTCACCTGTAGGCCCTCAAACAGTTCACTGGGAGGTCTCCTTTCACTGGGACAGATGCCTTGATGGGGGGAATGGGCTGCAGAAATGTTGTCTTTTCCAATTTCACACTTTCCTCTCCTCAGCCTTAGCTAATAAAGATCTAATTTTCCCTCCTTTTTCACATCATTTTTTGTACCTTGACACAGTACATCTCCTGTATTTCTGCTCAGATCAAGGGCAGAACCAGGCAGTTCAAGGCAGAATAAGCTTTAGCCAAGTGTTTATGCCAGTTTTAAAAATTTACAGCTTGCATGGAGCACTTGCAGAGGTCGTAGGAAAAATTATTTTTGTTTCTTACTTTAGTTATTTTAATTTAATCTAACAAACTAAGAGTCAAATGTTATGCAACCTATTCTGTGGTTCATAGTTTTCTAAGATAAAACTGAAATTGATCCCAGATTCAAAGACTAGAAGACATTCCACTGTTTTGAAATTAAAAGAAGCAAAATATTCTTTATGGGAAGAACAACAAGATATGGGCAGATTCCACAGCAAGATGGGTGGCTTTTTGTAGACAAAATAGTGGAATATCCGACTAAATTTTGTACTTTGGTGTTATGTAGATACAACAAATACAAATCGCTGATTCTACAATGGATTCTTCATCTTTTCCATATTCATATGGTCAGCTCTCTTGTGGAAATTTAAAGATTGTATCTATTTTTAGAAAATAATAAATAAAATATGGTATTCTCAAATAGTATCGTAAATAAAAACTGTGAAGCTTATGTTTTCAAATATCTCCATAGGTTTATGCCATTAGTGGTATATCAGACTCAAAATTATTGAAGGCTTCATAGTATTCAATTGTGACATTTACACAATTAGATTTCTACAATTATATTGATATAATCTACATAGACGGTATATACTCAGTTAACTGATTTTGAGAGCAGTTTAAAATTTCCTCCAGGTTTTCCAATAGTCCAAAATCTAGAAGGTTTTTTTTTTTTTAACACTACTGATTCAAATGATAGTATTACTGTCATCCCACTCAAATCAGCACTAGTTTTTCCATTCATTCTGGTATTCACCAGAGCAAGTATGTGTATGTGCGTGCATGTATGCATGTATGTTAAGCACTGACCAAGGGTATCGGCTGGCATAGATGGCAGACAGGATCTTTCGCTTTGGCAAAGTAGACAATAGGTTGTAGGATTTTTTAAACCACTGATTTCAGACATTCTATAATTTCTATTGTCCTGGAGAGACACTGAATGCTTTTTATCATCTGTTGAGTTGAGTTGATTACAAAAGAGTTCTCCTAGGGGTTCCTCTTTAACCAAAATTTTCTCACTCTCCTTCCTTGCAGGGCCCTAGGCTCTTGTTTTCTGAGATAAATCACTCTCTTTCCTCCCAAAGCAATGTGAAAGGGGCAATTACACCCTTGGTAATTCTTAATTGTCCCAATTAACTAAGTTGGTTTCTGGCGTCTGAGCTGAAAATGAGGCTTAGAGTGCACCTTTAATAAATGGAATTTTGTTAAGTCAACTTGGGCCTTCATTTTTCCAGGAAAAGCCATCTACTTGAATATTGAACTGCAGTCACTATACTGGTGGCTTCAATTTGGCTCAGAATAAAAATCATCTGCTTTCTCCCTATACCCTTAGTTAAATTAAAGAGAACATAACCAAAACAAACAAAACAATAGTGGATATCAAACAGATTTAATTAAATTAATTTATTTATAGCTCAGATGTCTTTATTTATGTATGTATTTTACACCTATTATGCCATACATTCATAGGGAATAGGTTTCAGCAGTTCAGGTTCCTTTCCAGGGGTTCTCACAAAGTGTGCTTCTCTGAGTAGGCCAGGGCTTCAGCTGAACTCAGGTACCTTTCTCTTTGGCCTCCTTCTTTTTCTGATCATTTTCTTTCATATGTTTCAGGATGCTATCTTGGCTCTTAGAATGCTTAATACGCTCAACACGCGCATTAATTCTCTTGGCAAGAATCTTGTCCTTAACTTGCTTGTTTACAACAATGCCAACATCATGCTGGGTAACATTGCAGACTCTTCCAGTTTTGCCATGGTAACATTTGTGGGGCATTCCTTTTTGATAATACCCATTCTCTTGAAGTCTACAATATCACCTTTCTTGTAGATTCACAGGTATGTGGCCAAGGAAACAACTCTGTGTTTTCTAAAAGGCCTAGAGAACACATAACAGGCCTCTTCTCTTTCCCTTTGTGTCTGTCATTTTGGTGACTTACTAGAAGATGGTGTTTCAGGCCATAAAACTTACACGGATTTTATTTTAAGCAGTAAGTTTTCACTCTTTCCAAATATGTCCACCTTATATCAAACAAGCATTCTTGTATTCATGCTGATTAGTTTGCCAGTGTATATCAATATAGCAAATAATTTTTACTAAGTACTGGTATAAAAAGCATTGTGCTACCCCAATAGAGAAATTAAAACCTGGGTTAAATAACCTAGATGTGCCCTTTTCTTCCATATGGAAGAATTGGAAAGATTCATTCATTAGTGACTGTGATAATTACAGGAATTTAAATTAAAAGATGTTTTGGAAAAATTTAAATATTACCACTAGGGGAAATTAAAAAGAAATATGTATGTTTCAAATCACTGGATCAGGAGAAAGCAAATGCAATATCTATTAATCCAAGTCAAAAAATAATAAAGGAAACAGTAAGAAAATACAAATAGTTTATACTTCTTATATTCTATTAAAAGGCAAAGACTCTCAGAAAGATTTAAAATCCAACTATATAGTGTTTTACGAGAGACATACTAACATTAAATGATACAGAACAGTTTAATATAAAGGGGCAAGCCAGCATTTTTTTTACATAATGGCAAATAGAAAAGACAAGCACATACTCTTCGTTTCAGACAACAAACATTAAATAAGACAAAAGGCACTATTTTACATTGTTAAATGGAACAATTCTCACTGTAGTTCTAGCAGTCATGATCCTTTATGAAAAATAATATACCATTAACATACTTGAAACAAAAACATTTAGAAATACAAGGGAAAATAAAGAGAAATTGAGTTGTTATGAGAAAATTAAGGAAACCTCTCAGACTTATTCCGAAAGATATATACATGTGCTATTTTCCTAGGCATTTTTGATGGAATATGGTGGAACCCATCCGATTCTTGGCTGGGCCCAGCATGGGCAGACTCACGCTAATAACAACATCCTTATTAACAAGTATTATAGATACCAACATCTGCAGAATGGAATTCATTATTTTTTCCCTCCAAAACCAGTTCTGCCTTGGGTGCTGCAACCCAATGAATCGTAACACAATTCACTCAAGCTACTTAAGCTATAAACCTATCATCTCTAAAATTTATCTATTGAATCTTGTTCCTCTTCGTTCCTTCACTATCATTGCCTTATTTTAGGCTTAAAAAAATTTTTTTTGACCTAACGAATGTTGTCCTTGGCACTGGACTCTTACAAACCTGATCACACCATTTTCTTCAGAAATCTTTGTTGGTTTCCTTTGCCCAAACTATAGGATCAAAATCAAACTCCTCACATGGTTAAAATATCCTTTCCAGATTTCTCTCTTCCAATTCTTCCTCTAAACTTCCATTCACTTTAAATCTACGTTATTGCTATACTATCTTTTTAACAATTAACCAAAACACCAGACCTATTCATGACTGTCCTTTCACCTTCATTCTCTCCTCTTGGAATAACCTTCTCTATTTTTTAACTCATTTTTATTTAATTCTTAAGTTGCAGACTTAAATGTTACCTAGTCTCTAAAACATGCTACAACTTTTCTGGAAAAATTTAATCCTGTGTTGGTCATATTCACTTTAATATTACTTAATCAGCATATATATGTCTATGTATCGTAAATGCGATATAGAGTTGTGCATCACTTAACAATGCATGGACATTCTGAGTAATTTTGTTATTGTACGAACATCATAGAGTGGACTTACACAAACCTAAATGGTATAGCCTACTACACACCTAGACTACATGGTATAGCCTATTGCTCCTAGACTGCAAACCTGTACAGCATGTTCCCGTACGAAATACGGTAGGCAATTGTAACACAAAGGTAAATATTTGTATATCTGAACATATCTAAATACAGAAAAGGTGTTATGTTGTGCTATGACGTTATGACAGCTACAATGCCACTAGGTGCTAGGAATTTTTCAGCTCCATCGTAATCTTGTGGCACCATTGTCATATATGCTGCCCCTGTTACCCCCAAATGTTGTTATGTGGTTCATGATGGTATACGACGGTGGTCCTGTAAGATTGTAATGCTGTATCTTTTTTATTCCTTTTTGTTGTTGAATAATACTCCATTGTATGGCTATACCACATTTTATTTATCCATTCATTGGTTGATGGATATTTTGGTTGTTTCCACTTTGGGGCTGCTATAAAGGATGCTGCTGTGAGCAATTGTGTACAAGTTTTGCATGAACGTATGTTTTCATTTCTTTTGGCGACATGACTAAGAATGGAATTGCTGGATCATTTGGTTACTCTACCTTTAACTTTTTGAGGAAGTGCCAGACTCGTTCTGCAAAGCTGTTGTAGCATCTTATATTCCTACTAGCAGTGTGTGGGGATTCCAATTTCTACATATTCTTACCAACTTGTTATTATCTATCTTTTTTATTATGGCCATTCTAGTGTTCCCTTCTTTCTTACATGAAGTATAGAATCCTATAAATAGTCCTCTGTACTTTGCTTTTTCCACTTAACAATATATTCTGGAAAAACCTCCAAATCATCTTAGAGGGGTATAAATGTATTACAATTTGATATTATCATGTAGATAAATCATAATTTATTCAATCACTCTCCTACATGTGGATATTTCATTTATTACCGGTATTTTGCAAATACAAATAATGCTATGATAAATAACCCTATACATATATATTTTCATACTGTTGGAAAAATATCTTCATGATATATATGTGGTTGTATTACATATTGCCAAATTTCTCTTCAAAAGGCCTAGACCAATTTTCATTCCCATGAACAATGCATGAGAGTGTTTGTTTTGCTAGAGCCTTGTCAACAGATTGTGCTGTTTTGCTTTTAAACTTTTGCCAGTCTGATAGGTGAGAAACAGTATATTAGTGTTATTCAATTTTAATTTCTCTAATTTTAGTGAGATTGAATACTTTCCATGTTTTCATTTTTTATGTAATTTTCAAATCTTTTTCATGAATTTTATGTTCCCTTAATTACCTTTTAAAGAGGTTAATAAATAACAAAAAATCTTTTCTATTTATTCATATTTATTTTTTCTAGCATTCTGCTTTCCATGGATCCAAATTTCCATCTGGTATCATTTTCTTTCAGCTTGAAACTTCCTTTAACATTTCTCTTAGCGTAGGTCTGTTGGCAACACATTTTCTCAGCTTTTGTTTTTCTTAAAAAGTAGCCTTCACTTTTTGACAAGTATTTTTGCTAGATAGAGAAATCTAGTTTGCCGGTTATTTTCTTTCTGTATTCTATATTGCCCTGCTGTCTTTGGGGTTATGCCTTGTCTGAGAAGTCTGCAGTTATTCCTACCTTGTTTCCCTGCCTACTGCCAGCCTCTGGTGTATACCTCTGAGCTCTCAGTGAGGACCTCAGGAGTCTTCAGGTGGGCACAGTCCTGTACCATGTCTGTACCTCCTCCAGGTTTTTATCTGTCACACTTGCCCATACTTTGCCATTAAATGCTTATTAACTATTTGGCTGGTTACCTCATCATTCTGCTGTCTTTCTAGGGATGAGAGCAGCCTCAGGTCTTTTCTCCCATATGAAAACTTTATTACCTTCTAGAATTTTGTTCATTGAGATTTCTTTGTGTATGCAACTTTGCATTGAGTTAAAAAATAAAAGACCATGATTCTGTAGCTTCTCCAGCTTGGTTTGGCTGTTAGGACGATAGCAATAGTCTTGTATGATCTGGATCTAATGGAACATAAGTCCATGGCTTCACTGAGAATGTCTGCAGTAACTGTATTTAGCGCACTTGTACATATAGCCACAGCACTCACTGAGCCCCTCTTAAGATAAAATTACCCTTTGTTTTGTTGTAGGAAAAATTTTTAGCCAGGAGATGTAGAATTTAATTGTTAAACATAGAAATTGGATCTATAGTCTCCTATAATAAAGGAGTGACTAACTTTAGTTTTCAAAGCTTAGCATTGTCAAAGAGATTCGAACAATACCAGGTTTAAAACAACTACATTAAACTGTAACAAAGTTTTATTTCATTCATAAAATAAAGCAAATCTCAATGTTTTATCACCTCCAGTAAAATGAAGTTTTGTTTTTCTTTTGAATTTCTGTTGAGCTGACACTCTTCATGCACAGACGTCTAGCTGTGCTCAAATGAAGGACTCTATGAGAAACTGACAGTTTGAGAAACCGATGCAGATTTCTAGTTTGTATGACTTCCTCTTCTCTCTTGTGCTATATGTCAAAGAAAAGATTTCATTAGTTTCACCAATAAGATCGTGTTTCCTCCAGAGAAGTTTTTAAGCGGATCAAGAAAAGTTTAGGCCATACTTCCCATTTGAATTAGAAGGTGTATTTATGTACATTATTTTATTATGTTGGAATTAAGATGCTATCATTTACATAAATGAGCTTAAATATTTCATTTCAAAGAGTAAACAACATCTCTAACATTTCTTTTGTTTTCAGAAAGAGTAGCAATTCAAGAGGGATTCTGTTACGTTTCATTTGAATAAATGTCAGATAGCAAGAAGAGAAGTAAAATGCCTTTACACTTAATTACATCAAAGCTGATTTGGGGATAGTTAGCTACTTTTGTTTTCTTTAAAAAATGTTAGTGTGCTGTAAAATCAATGTTTTTTCTATTATTTTTTCCAAGGTAGGTAATCTAAACTTATCAGTTTTTACTTAGGGATTGATAATTTAATAACATAAGGCTATTCATAGCTGATTTAGAAAAGTATCTGAGTCTTCCATTATCTTGGTGTTTAAAAACCATTTTAAGTATTTTTATGTTTGGGCAGTATTTGTATGAGGTAAGTGCCTTTTGTCCAAGTCAAGGCATACTTTTCTGTGTTTATTTTCTATCCACTGCTTGAAATGAAATGGAACAAAGTGCATAGGGGAGAGAGTTGCTTTTTCTCTCTCCCATATCCTATGTTGCCCATAGAGAAAGTCAGAGTAGTCATCAACCAAAAACACACCGGCCTTTGGGGAAAGACCTGGGTGTATGTAGCAGGGGTGGAAGGAGGGGCGCAGAGTGAGAAATTGCCTTCTCTCTCCTCATTCACTAAATCTCCCCCGCACATGGAGGGATTTACCTGAGTTCTTTGTCATTTTTGTTACAACACTGTGGGCCTGGGGTGGCGGGGCAGGATAGAAGAGAAGAGGGATTGTGATAACCCAGTTCCTTGAGCTTGTTGAAGTGTCAGTCTACCTAGGCCAGGTGGGAAGAGAGACATAGTCTGTGTGATTTCAACTTCTGTCACCTGCCAGGTGGCTCTAGAGGTGGACTAAACTTTCCCCTCTGACAACTTGGTGGAGTAGAAGATAAAAATGCTCTCTGTTTGTTTAGGGCTTTACGATTTATCTTATTATCTTCATCTTTACAATTTGCTCTTCATAAAATTCTAAGGTAAGCAGAACCCAGACTGTTAATTTGTCCATCACCTGTGAAGTGATTGAACTGAGAGGATAATTAATCAAGTTTATACAGTCAGCAGATGGCAGAGCCAGACTCAAACCTGGGACGCAGACTTCAGTTCCTTCTACTACTTGATAGCTCCACCTGAAATTCTCTTACCCGGGTGACTGCAGGTTTGAACTTCTAGGTAAACTTCAGTATGTAAACTTTGCAGGTTAGAACTTCAGTATTTAAATGGCATCTGTGTGTATTTTTCTAATATTTTTTTGACTAAATTCAGTAGCAAGATTGCTAAAAGCAGGCAGCTTTAGGTAAAGGAAAAAATTGGATAGATTGAGAAGAAATGCAAAGAAGAATCAAAGGAAAAATGAATTCCCAAGTACTCTGAATTTTCCTACTGGTACCATTTCTTCTGGTCTCTTTTTAGATCTCAACTCTGTTTTGCAGTTTAATGATCAATTCCCTTATTTCCTGTCCTGAAGTCAAACAGCATTCATCAACCACAGGTTTATTTAGCTTGTTGTTTGTCCATTCATTTCTTCGGCATTTATTGAATCCTGACTAATCATTGCATTTGGCCTAGGGATTAAAAAATGAATAAACAGCAATTCTTGTTTTCAGGGAGCATGTAGCACAGTGAACAAAGCAGGAGTTAGCAGAAACCGTGGTCTTTCTACAGATTACAGAATAATGGTCATATGCATTGGTTTCTCCTTCCCTCCACCCCTGTCCTTTCCTGTTGCTGCGTTACTCGAGAAAATGTAACTCTCCTCGTTTATATGCACACTGATTATTAATGAGCTCTGCAAGTGCCCAGTGTTCCACCTACCTATTGTATAAACTCAGGAAGAGTGTCTGTTCAATCGGAGAGCTTCCCCAAAACTCTGTTTCTCTTCTCTAGAAAATAGTCCGCATCTATCTCTGTGCAACCATTGTCCAGTATTATTTGATAGATTGATACATTTTGCTACTGTGATGGGATTTGGTTTTCTGTAATTTAGAGTGGAAGCTCTCAAGGTGTGGTCTGTGGAAGCTTGGGGGGATCCCCAGGAGTCTGTGAATACAAAACTATTCATAATAGTAGGAATGTATCTGCCCTTTTCACTGTGTTGTCCTCCGTACTGACGGTGCAAAGCCTTGGTGGGTTAAACTCTGGTGTCTCAGCACAGATCAAGGCGGTGGCACCAACTGCTGGAGGAAGTCAATGTGGTCTCGACCACACAGACCCCACCTCCCAAAAGAAGCCAGTTTGCTCTAAGAATGCCCTTGAAAAAGCAGTACAAATAATGACTTTTATTAAATTTTGGCCTTAGGTACCTAACTTTTCAAATATTATCTGCATAAACCACCCCTACTGAACAGTGAAGCAGGATGGGCGCCTCAGAAAAAGCACCTGTGCAATTGTTTGGGTTGCAAGCTGAAGTAGCTGCGGTTTACGTGGAACTCTATTTTTATTTGAAAGAATGACTGACAGGCCAACTATGGTATTTCAGTCTTAGTTAATGTGGTAGGTATTTTCTGAAAACGAATAAAGTGAGCTTGTCAGGAGATACTGACAATACATGTCGCCAATAATAAAACCCAATCTCTCAAGCAAAAACTTAGCATTTTGTAAGACTTGTTATTTGCTACCATAAACTTGAAAGATTACCAATATTTAAAGATTTTTCTGATGAGATTAGTGATGATATTAACAAATGTGTGTTTTTTCTTACATCTTCTAATTAGAAATTTTAGTATTTAGAAAATCTGCATAACTCAGTGAAGAAATATTTTCCCAATGACTGATGCATGATAGTACAAAATCACCTGTGGGTAAAAGGTACATTCAAAGTGTAAGACAGGTCAATAAATTTTGATGTAACAGTGAAAAAAAGCATATTGTTATGGTGTCAGATTCCATGTTGTAGCTAACCTTAAAGAAACCATCACTTATTAAATTTTGGTGTAGTATTAAAAACAATATCCACAGTTATCACAAAGGGTCTAATACTAATAAATATTTCTTCCTCCCTTTTCAAACTGTATACCTCTGTGAGGCTGGATTTTTCTTTTCATTTACTTCAACCAGCAAAACCCCTATGTTATAATAAATTGTATGTAGAAACAGATATGAATTCATGTCTTCTATGAAGCCAGACAGTAAAGAGATTTGCAAAAATGTAAAATAATGCTACTCTTCTAATTAAATGTTTTTGCTCTATAAAATATAATTATTTTTCATAAAGATGCTATTTATGTTAACATATAACCAGATAGTTATTATTTAAAAAAAGAATTAATAAGTACATATCTTAGACACTTCTCGGTTTTAAATTTAGAATATGGTAAATATTGATACCATTGATATTGATACTTCTATTACCAAAGATATTGGTGTCCTCAATACTTTAAAAAATCTCTTTATTTTGAATTTCTTTTAAACTTACAAAAAAGTTGTAAAAATAGTACAGGGAGTTTTCAAATATCCTTCTTCCAGCCTCACACAATGTGAACATCTCACATAACCAATGTTATGCTTATCAGATCAAGAAATTAACATTGGTATGATACCATTAATAAACTAAAAACTCCATTTAGTAAACTTTACCAGTTTTTTTTTTCACTAATGTCCTTTTTTGGTTCCAGGAACTGATTCAAGATCCTATATTACATTTTGTTATTATTTCTGCTTGATCTCCTGCTGTTTGGAACAGTTTCTCAGTCTTTCCTCATTTTTAAGAATGTAAAAGTATCATGAGACCAAAAGTCTTAGAACTGCTGGTTTAGAGTCACAACATCAACTTCTAAAAATGACTCTTGTAAATAAAAGTGATTTTAATGAGTAGATACACATGAAGTTGCAAGCATCATTTAAAGTATTTTTATTTAAGCAAATTTAAAAATTCTTTTTGTACTGATAAATGGCTAATTATTATCAGATGTAGTTCAAGACAAGCTAAAGGCCAGAACAGATAATCCTTGTCTATTTTAAGAAATTATTTCTTAAAAATTACTTTTTGATAAAAAATTAGGAAGCATTGCTTAATAGTATACTGACATACCTAACAACTGTATTTAAAATAATTCCCACTAAAAGACTCATAGCAACATATTCTGGTGATCTGAAAAATGGTTTCACCAGCTCTAAAAATATTACTGCCATATATCTATGTAGAGTTAGTATTTTTATGTATGTACCAATTATCATGTTTTGGGATTATTATGTTTGTATTTGACCAATACTGAAATTTCACCTTGTATCAAAAATATATTAAAGTAAAAATAAATCTTATTATTCTTTATGTTTCAAAATATACTAAATCTATAAGTGAGAGAAAATTTGGACATTGATTTGAAACAACTAAGCATTTGTTTCCCCCAGAGACTCTCTTAATAGATTACATGGAGGGAATTGTATTTCTAGGTCTGTTTGACACAGCTGCAGAGATGACCTTAGGAAAACACGACAGTTCAGAATTAAGAGAAGGCATATTATGTTAAAAAATTATCCAATAAAATAATTTACTTTCAAGTATGATGGAACCTTGGTAACACTACCATTTGATAATGGGTCTAAGATACTGCCGAATTTTCTCCTTAGGTTCTTCCTACCTTTAACTCTAAAACACTGTTTCAGCCCAGGGGATTGGACCTGAGTGATATATCTAAGTCCATATAATGACAAGGTTTTAGTGCATTATTCCTTTCTTACTCATGCAAATATTTTATTTTGATGAGTTTCAGCAATATTTTATTTAATCATTAGAGAAACATCAGTAGAATTGGTAAAGAAAATGTTCTCCTGTAACTATTTTGTTGAAGGTATCATAATTGGTGTTTAGTGTAAGTTTTGTCTCTGAAAAGATTTATGGACTTCTTTCAGAGTTTATAAGAGATTTAAGTTAGGTAACAACTATATTGAATTTTTGACAACTTCAAAAAATTATTTACATAAATATGAAATTTGGACTATTATAAGAACGGAAAAAGAAAACTACTTCATAGCTGATATTACCTTGACAGCAGCTGGATTACTTAGCAATAAACCTGTAATCAGCAAAGCTGATCAATCACATATACCTAAATTAGGTAGAAGAAATTCAACTCCTGGGATTTTCCCTTTTTTTTGTTAGCCTGGTGATTGATAAAGAAGAAAAATAATAAAGGAAGTCAAGAGAGAGAGTTATACTTAATATTCATACATAAAGACTTCCAAAGAAACCTTTACTAAACTCTCAAATTTAGTAAAGAAGAATGTGCCTCAGTTTGCATCAATTGATTAGTTCATCTATTCCTCAACCTAATAGTGCACACAGTGGTGTTCTAGCTTCTGAATTCTATATATCCTATCCATTCATTCAAGATGTTTCTTTAGTGCCTTTAGACAATACACAAGGCAATATGGTTACAAAGATGAAAGAGACCCAGCCTTTGCCCACAAGGAGCTCCCAGATGAATTACAGAGACAATCATACAAACATAACACGTATTATAACTAGCAGTAAAAGACTCAGTTTATAGCTAAAGAAGTAAGTGCTACAGTAAACTGAGTGATTGTGGATGTCATGGAGGAGGAATGGCTTAATTTAAACGTTGCAGAAAACGTTGGTTTTGCATAAGTGGAAATGGGAGGGCAGAGATCATTTTAGGCAGAAAGATTAGAGTGAGTGAAGACATAGAAGAAAATTACACGTGAAGTGACAGAAAGATAGCTTAATACGGGGAGGGTGCTATACTACATTTTTTTCCTTTCGCTGGTTTCCAATTCAAAAACAGTGGTCCTGGTACTGCTAAGATAATTTTAATGGCACTCTACATAATTCATGTTTTATGCCACTTACGACTCTCACTTATTTCTCCCTGTCATTCTTCTTCTCTTTGAATCTCACTTCCATTCTTTTTTTCTTTCCCAATATTTACTTCTTATTTATAGTTTCAGTAGGCGTTGTTCAGTAGGATGTCTTTGCTTCAGTAGAAGCTTTTGAATTCATTATAGCTGCAGGAGGACAGATGAAAATAGGGAGAGAGGATGCTAATAGGTGATTGTAATGGGAAAATTTCTTCCAAATAAAATTCTGAACCTTTAGCACACGATTTCTTCCTCAAAAGGGGAATTTACCTTTTGTTAAAGTTTATATCGTGAATGATACATGCTTAGTCTTTGTAGCATATGAGAAATTGATATCTTTAATAAAAATACCACTTAAAATAGAACAAAATATCATGGTAAATAGTCAAGGGAAAAGATTTGATTGTGATGTCAATTTTAAAAAATAAAACTATATATTATGCAATATATTACAATTTATTATAATAAAACTATATACTATGCAACATATTATAAATTATCATAATAAAGCTATGTATTATGCAATATATTATAATATATCATTGGTCATATTGTCTTAATGTGACAAAGAGTGAATCAAGGATTAATTTTAATTGGTGTAATTTTTCAGACAAATTAAAATGATAAGATATTACCTTTTTCACTTCATATTTGACTATATAGCATAATCATAAAATCGTCTGTCCTGAAGACAAATTTTTCTAAATGTCTGTTTTAATCCTTTGTTAGTCATCATTCTTGCTTCATTCTTATCATCCTGTCCATTTTCTCAAGACTGTTGACCAGTCTAACTTTCCCAAACATTAATTTGTTGAAGTCTTTGTGTATGTTTCAAGCAATCTTCCAATTTTAATTTCCCTTTGCAAGTGATTTGCATGGTATTATCAGATGTCCCAGATCAACAAGAGATTGATGCTCAGAGATATCACTAAATACTAGAGTCATCTGGGAAATGCTGTCAGTTTATTAATGAATGTTTCCATATTAGGTTGACTTTTGTTTACATATGCAACATCAGCACAGAAGGCGCTCATAGAATGAATAGTTGGATAGTAAGGTCAAGTTTCTGCCTAAGTATAGAAACTCCCAAGTATACTTAGTATTGCTTTTGGAATTTCTTTTAGTCATCTCTAGAGCTCTGTTTGCTTGGGCAGATAGACACACCATTCATGGAGAGACAGATTAAACTGATGGCTGCTCTTCTAACATGTTAGAGCATCACTCTTGTCTTCTTAGTAGTGGCCAAAGGACTATGCTGATTACTAAAAACAAACAATTTTTAAAAAGCAAGTTAATATGCATCTTTTTATTTATTTATTTAACTCACAAATAAAAATGATATATATATATTTATTGTGTACAACATGATATTTTGAAATATGTGTATATTTTGTAATGGCTAAATTGAGCTAATTAACATATGCATTACAACATGCATCTTGTAAAAAAATTGGGAGAGAGAAAACTTTGGGAAAGTAACTAAGAATACAAAAATAAAAATATAATATCATTGTTAATGTTTCATAAAGAAACAGATATGTATATTCCAGTAATTATATATGTCTTTTAAAAATCAGAAACTTTTTTTACCCATGTAAGAGTGAACTGATTTTGTGACATTGTTTTAAGATTTAAAACAACATCTATCATGAACTTTTTCTTATGGTTTTATGATAGGTTCCAATTTATATTTCAATTGATATACTGACATAAATTATATATCATATAATATTGCCTTATTTTGTGGTCATCTTCTTGTTTTTTCTATTTAAAAATATTACTCTTGTATTTTAAAAAAACCCCGAGAATAGAGAATTTTATAAAAGAAATTCTTTTTACTTAAAAATAATGGTGATATTATGTTACGAAAATAGGACATACTCATTAATAAATATGTTAAAAATACAGGAAGTAGGGAAAAAAGCCAACAGAACAACTACTGACATTTCTAATATTTCCTTTCAGTTTTTCCCTGTGCTACATAGATCTTTCATGTTTTGAATGAAACTGCAGATGATATTTTGCTTTCCTTTTTTCTCCTGTAGTAGGAAGAAGGCTTTAAAAACCCTTGAGTGGAATGAACGATCAGTATTTTCAGGCAAGTGAATATATGGAAGAGAAACAGGATACCTAACCTGAATCTGTTAAATGAACAAAAGGGGAAATGCCCTCAGGAAGTCAGATGGAAAAAGATTTTCTGGAGAAAGCAAAACAGAGGAGGTGGGCCACAGACCCCATGGATCCCAGGCAGAAGGGAAGAAACAGGAATACTGTAAAGTGATTAGACAACAATGAAAGTAAAACAGCTCAAGGCTGTTTGAGAGCAGATTTCTGGCTATATCATTAGCCGGTTTCCTCTGAAGTTCAGGGGAAGAGAAGATACATGAAGGACTCCCCAGGGACTGAGTGAATGGTGAAGAGCCAGTGCTGTAGGCGCCATGTACACAGGCAAATCCTGCAGTCAGTGTTGTCCAATATTGAGCTTAAATGGCACTGAAGATACATACAAAAAAGTAGGTAAATTATTTTGGCATGTGGTTATACTTTTACTTCACCTGATGAAGCTAGCCGCCTTTGTCCCAGTGCATTGTAGCAGACGCAGGGTCTTTACTTATAAGACATTAAAAGGTGTATCTCCCTTTAAATATATTTAAAGAAACCCTGATCATACAATTCAAGATCTTTAAGATTAGCCTTTATTTGAATTTCTTTGCTTAATTTTTTCTCAATGTCAATAAGACAGTTTCATCCAACCGTCTAAGTTGATTGCAGGGAAATTTACTGCTCATTCTAAATGTAGAGTTTTAAAAGACTGTTCCTGGCAATTGATACAGTGGCTTTTTTAAACTTGAATGGGAATTCAGATTCAGAATTGGTTTGGGTGCACCGGTGGGAAGAGTCTAGAAAAAAGGCTATTGATCAAGATGAATCTGGCCCAGATACTTTAAAGCCTCTTTGGTATATTTGGAAGATTATAAGTTTGGACTAATAAAAACCTTACTGCTGTTTTTTCAATTTGTAGTCAACTTGTAGTGAACTTTGTTATTCTTTTTTTTCCTGAAAGATCTAAATGATATTCCTAACTTAAGAAAAAATTTATTTCATATCTATATTTTGACTTATGTTATAGAATGCCCAAATAATGTTTAATGAAACATTTTCAAGTACTTACTATTTTGAAATCACTCTATTAGATGCTATCTGTAATTTCTTTCTCAATATGCTCCATTTTGAAACTTCTATTCTTAAACATTTTGGCATTTTTCCAGCGTCACTCATTTTCTCATGCAATAAATATGATACCAAATTTTGATTTTCGAAGTGTACATTCCATATCTATGTGCCCACATAGAATTTAGTATGAGCATTGCATATACCAAATGAATATTCTCTGCTCATAGTTCCTTCAAGCCTAGTACTTACAATCATTTGGTGAATGATTTAATCCATGACAAACATGGGTCCTAATAAAAAATTATTGAATAGGCAATGAAATTTTTAATATGCTTTGGAATGATTACCAGTGTATTAAAGAAAAGTAGAGACTCAAGAATGGGAATATAACCACAAATTTTTTTGTTTTTCTTTAAATTTTTATAAAAGGAGTGAAAATATATTAGCTCACAGTGCCCACTAGTAACAGTACATTTTTAGCACTTAAAAAGCTACTAGTTAAAATACATAACTTTGGGACTATTTCTTTTTTTTTCTTTTGAGACAGAGTCTCACTCAGTTGCCTGGGCTAGAGTGCCGTGGCGTCTTCCTAGCTCACAGCAACCTCAAACTCCTGGGCTCAAGCGATCCTCCTGCCTCAGCTTCCCGAGTAGCTGGGACTACAGGCATGCGCCACCATGCCCGGCTAATTTTTTCTATATATATATTTTTAGTTGTCCAGATAATTTCTTTCTATTTTTAGTAGAGACGGGGTCTCACTCTTGCCCAGGCTGGTCTCGAACTCCTGACCTTAAGCGAGCCACCCGCCACGGACTCCCAGAGTGATAGGATTACAGGCGTGAGCCACCGCGCCGGCCTATGGGACTATTTCTTTAGGATTTCATTTTTTGGAGATAATTTAAAAATAAACAAATATTGGAGGCCTTATTTGATCACATGGAGAGCAGTAAACAGAAGTTCTACATTTCTCCAGGATCTTTCTCATGATTAAATAGGAATCCTTCATCCAGAACTCCTGAAATAAGACATCCAACTAGGGTACCTGCTAACTCATCATGTAACTAACAGAAGAGAGTTGAACATACAGGTTAAACATTAGCTTAGATTGTTGGAAAAACTTCTAAACATTCATTTTCAAAGCAGATAATGCAAACTATGAAAATCACTAACAGCATTATTCCATTTTTAAGTACTTCAATATTTTGCAGTTATTAAATTCTAAATAAATATAAAATGTAGTATATAAAAATTTTATTTGCCTAAACAGTGTTAAATAATATAAATGAATAGGTTATTCTATGTAACATTTTCAAGCCAATAAATATTTTATTAAAGTATAAGGGTAGCTATTCATTATTACTCTGTCTTATGTTTATGATGTTAAAAATAAATTAAAATGGTTAGCTGTCTAGGTATCTGCTCAACATTCTGCTTATTTAAACCTATGTATTATAAAGAAAGCTTTGCACATTTGGAAAGTTAAGTTTGGGTGTGTGTGTCAGGTGGGACAAATGAGGAAGTGAAACCAAAATGTATGAAACACAAGAAATTTATTACTCACAGTTCTCAGAGAGGTTATGGGTACGGACAGGAGGCCTGCAAGCAGTCCAGAGGTGGCAGGGGTCTCAGCCAGTGGTGGGGAGAAGAGAGAGAGAGAGAGAGAGAGAGAGAGAGAGAGAGAGAGAGAGAGTGAGAGAGAGAGAGAGAGAGAACCTGTGGGGCTATGCCTTTATTAATGTCCATGGGCATATCCCTTAGGCTTTCCTGCAGAGGTTGTAGATTGGCGAGTTTAAAGAAGACACAGCAAAGGGGGAACTTATTTACATGACTGCGATGTTGACCATTATGTTTCACTGTGGTCAGCAGATGTGGGTGTGTTGGGGTTTGGGTCAGTGAGATGAGGAACAAGCAGGCTACATTGCCAACAACTACACGGGAGGGGAAGTTTGTTT